>PITA01006322.1:0-101178 GCA_004023965.1 Spilogale gracilis
AAGTATAGATTGCTCTGGGAAGTATAGACATTTTGACAATGTTTATTCTTCCGATCCATGAGCATGGAATGCTCTTCCATCTTTTTGTGTCTTCTTCAATTTCTTTCATGAGTGTTCTGTAGTTCCTCGAGTACAGATCCTTGACTTCTTTGGTTAGGTTTATTCCTAAGTATCTTATAGTTTTTGGTGCTATAGTAAACAGAATCGATTCTCTGATTTCCCTTTCTATTTTTTCCTTGTTAGTGTATAAGAATGCAACTGATTTCTGTGCATTGATTTTGTATCCTGTCACATTACTGAATTGTTGTATGAGTTCTAGTACTTTGGGGGTAGAGTCTTTTGGGTTTTCCATGTAGAGTATCATGTCGTCTGCAAAGAGAGAGAGTTTGACTTCCTCTTTGCCAAGCTGGGTCCCTTTTATTTCTTTCTGTTGTCTGATTGCTGTTGCTAGGATTTCTAACACTGTGTTGAACAGTAGTGGTGAGAGTGGGCATCCTTGCCTTGTTCCTGATCTCAGAGGAAAGGCTGTCAGTTTTTCCCCGTTGGGAATGATATTCACTGTGGGTTTTTCGGAGATAGACTTTATGAGGTTGAGAAATGTTCCCTCTATCCCTATACTTTGAAGAGCTTTGATCAGGAACAGGTGTTATATTTTGTCAAATGCCTTTTCTGCATCAATTGAGAGTACCATGTGGTTCTTCTCTCTTCTCTTATTGATTTGTTCTATCATGTTGATTGTTTTGCGAGTGTTGAACCACCCTTGCATCCCTGGGGTAAAACCCACCTGGTCATGGTGGATAATCTTTTTAATGTATTGTTGGATCCTGTTAGCAAGGATCTTGTTGAGAATCTTGGCATCCGTATTCATCAGCATTATTGGTCTGAAGTTCTCCTTTTTGATGGGGTCTTTGTCTGGTTTGGGGATTAGAGTGATGCTGAAAAGCTCCAGTTTAAAAATCAAACAGTTGAGGAAAGAAGCAGTGATAGATTTTATTGTATTTATTTTTATTTTATGTATATATTTATTTATTTATTATTTATTATTTTTATTTTATATATATTTTTTAAATTTATTTTATGTTTTTGGTCTTCCAAGATTCATCGTTTATGCCCCACACCCAGTGCTTCATGCAATACGTGCCCTCAGTACCCACGACTAGGCTCTCCCATGCCCCTTCCCCTTTCCCTCCAAGACCCTCAGTTTGTCTCTGAGTCCAAAGTCTCTCATGTTTCATTTCTCTCCCCGAATTACCCTACTTCCCATTTCTTTTCCTTCTCCTACGGTCCTCTCTATTACCTCTTATGCACCACATGTAAGTGGAACCGTCTTTTTTAACATCTGGTACATTTTTTATAATTAATGAGCACAACACTGTTATACTACTATTAACTGGAGTCCATAGACTCTTCAGATTTTTACAGCTTTTACCTAATGTCTCTTGTCTGTTCCAAGATTCCATTCAGGATAATACATTACATTTAACTATCATGTTACGTTAGGTTCTTCTTGACTGTGGTTGTTTCTCAGACATCTCTTGTTTTTGATGACCTTGACAGTTTTGAGGAGTACTGATCAAATATTTGGTAGGCTGCTCCACTACTAGAAATTTTCTGATATTTTTCTCATGACAGAACTGGGGTATGGGTTTGGGGAGGAAAACCATAAAGTTAAAGTACCATTTTTATTACATCATATTAAAGTTATATACTAACAATATGATTTATGACTACTGATGTTGGCCTTGATGGCCTGGCTGAGGTAGTGTTTATCAAGTTTCTCCACTGTAAAGTTCATCTTTTTTTCCCCCCTTTCAACACTTACTCTTTGGAAGGAAGCCACTATGTGCAGCCCACATGTCAAGAGCGGAGAGTTATATGCTCCACTTCCTTGAAGATAGGTATCTACATAAATTACTTGGAATTCTTCTTTACCAGAAATTTGTCTCTTCTTCCCCATATATTATTTTTTTTCAATAATTTATTTATATCCAAATGGAACCATGAATATTTATTTTATACTTTGTATTATAATTCCACACTATTTATTTTGTTGCTTGCATTTTTCCAGCTTTGGTTATTAGGAGCTCTTTCAGTTGGCCACTGTGTTCCTTTGACATATCCCCACCATTGTAATTTTCGCCCTGACTTTCAGTACTACAAAGTGTTCAGTGGTTGTCTTTATATTTCCTGTTCCAGTCCTGGAATCAGCCACTTCTCCAAAAGTCTTACTCCTTTTATTAGAGAATGGTATTAAAGACTAAGATTTGGACAGTAGGTTTATTTGTTGCTGCTAGAGTGTTGTTTCTTTTTGGCTGACAACAAATAATTATATGTAGTGTATACTAACCTGTGTATATTCACAGGTCGACAAATATTTCTATATGTAAACATCTCTATCTAAATTAAATTAAGGTAAACATGAGTTTATACTGATATCTCCATTGCTATGTGGATTATTCTAGTCTTCCTTGCTGATCTGTAAATTCCCACTTCAATAGTGAGAATTCTAACAATATTTAAGATTCTTTTTCTCTCATAACTGATTTTTTTAATCACATTGGAACTAGGTGTTCATATAATTTACTCTATTGAAAACTCAGTGTGCTCTTTCAAATGGAAGACATCTTTTGTTAAATTATGTATCTGATTCACATTACATCTTTCAGTATTACTGCTCCTTATTCTCTAATTTCTCCTCCTGAAACCCTGAGGAGATATAGATTAAATTTTTTATTTTCTTTCTGTCTTTCATCTCTCTTACCTTCTCTTTCATAATTCCTATCTCCTTATAGCTTTATACTGTAATCAGATGAATTCTATTTGCATCAAGTTTAACAACTGACCTTGTTTCTTTCTTTACCTTTTCTTTATATGTATGTCATAGGAATACCACCCAGAGAAAGATGTAAAAACATTTCCAATATCACAGAATGCTCCTTTACATCCCTTTGAGTCAGTATTCCCCTAAAGGGTCCTCTATACCATAGATTACTCTTTTCAAATTCTATATGAATCAATTCTTGAGTTTATGCCACTTGTGTCTGGCTTTCTTTTTAACAGTCAATTTTGTTTAATTTGAGATAACTTTTGACTCATAGAAATGTTGCAAAAATAGTAAAGAAAGTTTCCATAAATCTTTCACTCAGCATCCCTTTCTGCCAACAGCTTATATAGCAATATGTTTTAGGTGAGCATGAATACTCACTTCAATTAGGTATTTATCCATATCTCGAGTTGCTAGGTCATGAGGTAGGCATATTTTTAGCTTAATAGATTCTCTTAAATTGTTTTCCAAAGTAGGCATAGCAGTCTGCAGTTCAACTTATCCATATATGTATAGGACTTTTGGTTTCTTCACATCCTTGCCAACCCTTGCTCTTGACAGCTTTTAGAATTTAAACATTCTTCTGTGTGTGTAAGAGTATTTCATAGTGTTTTTAATTTTCATTTGGTTATAACTAACGATGAACATTTTTTCAAAATACTCCTTGGCCATTTAGATGGCCTTCTACCTTTTTGGTAAAGTACCTACTCCAGTCTTTACGATTTCATTTGATTGTCTTTCTCTTATTGATTTGTAATATTTTTAATATATGCTGGAAAGGACTTTCTTCTCACCTTAAGCACTGCAAACATCTTCTACTCTGTGAGTTACCTTTTGACCGATATGAAAATTAAAACAATGTTTCTAAAACAAAACATAGGAAAAATATATTCATGACCTTAGAATAGGCAAAATTTGTCAAGTATAACACAGAAAGAACTAACATTAGGGAAAATACTGGTAAATTTGATTTACAAAACCAAATATAAAACCAAATATATAAAACCAAATAAAATCAAAATTTTGATGTATTTATCTTAAAGTTTTTTAAAGATTTGTAAGCAATCTTTTTTGTTGTTGTTGTTGTTATTGCTCTTATGAGGGTTCATCATCTCTCATGGAGATTTGTTTCTTCAAATAGTTTTTAATTATTCCTCCTCTTCCTCTTCCTTAGCCCCACCCCCCCATCCTTTTTCTGCTCCTCCTCTTCTGTGAATATGAGTGATCATATCCATACCTCAGGATAATAATAATTCCAAGCTGTTTTCCTAGGTTTATGGGTAAAATTCTTCAGTCTCCATTAAAGGATAGGAAAATGCTTGACAACTCATAGATTTTATAGACATCCCAGTTCCAGTTCTCACACAGTAGAGCCCTGTGACTGTACTCATCCAGCATGGGTGTAAGGCAAGGAATCCTGAATGAATTCAATCTCCAGTTTTGATCAAAACATGTTTAACTCTGTATTTCCAAAACACCGAAATTTTAGGGTTATATCTAGTAACATCTCTGAAAAATGTATTTTAATAAATGTTGAAAAAGACTAGAGGTCAGATTCTCAGTCATCTCTGTTTCCCTATAGTACCATAGTTCACTGATTATGTAAATAAATTAAGATTAAATTTCAGCTCTAATGAAGACTGAAGTGTGAGGAAGATATACTTGGAATCCATTTTACTGAAGACTCATTCCTTTAGAATGAATCTGTTCTTATTTGTGTAAGTTATGACCATTTGACAAGAGTCCACGAGAAAGAGAATATGATAACCCTCTTGTCAATACCAAGGATGTGTCGATAATAGAAAAACTCTCTGTGCAGCCTGTCCTGGGAACAACAAAGCAGACAATACGCATTATCCATGTGTCATTTCCTGGTTGAGGACATAAAAACAGATCAGGGCAAAACCCAGTGTGTCTTTAAATTAGTGGCACAGATCGATGCCCATATTTCTCAGTGTCATGTTTCATTATGTTGAACTATTTATGTCATCGTAACCCAAGGCATCTTAATGCAACCTGACATCCAGGTTATGTTGCATTTAAAAAAATAAGAAGCTATTGCATTTTGTTAATGGGCTGGAAAACATTCCAAGTCTCTCTCTCTTTTTTTTTTTTCTGCTGAGAATAGGGTTATCACATGGTATGTATGTGAGGTGTACATTCTGTATTAAAGTTTGAAAGGTCAGACACCTTCAAGTTAAGTCTGTCAAAAATACTCCTTTTGCTTGGCCTCTCACTCCTATTTTATGCCAGTAATAGAGGTTTCAAGATTAGTTTTGGGATGGTAAAATTGTTGTTCCTGATAGTGTTTAGAGATGACCACTTAAACTGGGGCAACTGTCCTTTAATTTTCCAAATTGAAATGGCACTCATCTTTTAAGATTTACTTGAATGCTATTCCTTCCAATAAACTCTCCTTCTTATCACTTAGTTGTCTTCTTTATTTTCTGAACTTTCATAACAAGGCATTTCTACTGATGTGGCATATTTTTATATCCTAATAATATTATAGATTTTTGAGTATATATCTTAGCTCTTTCCAATATCCTACATTTCTTAAGGATAGGGACTAGTTTTATTACTGTAGTTTAGTGATTCTCTAATCTTCAGTGTCCCTAAAAATAATTTAAAGACTGTTTAGAAATTTAGATCCTTGTCATACTACCAGAGACTTTGATATAGTAGGCCTGAAGTGGGATTCACTTCAGGGGAATGTCTGAAGTGGGAAGTCTGCATTTCTACTAAAAGGCTGCAGGAGAGTAAATATCAAGAACAGCAAACTTAGGTACTGATATCATTGTCAAATGGCTGAAAACTAAAGAGAGTGATATGACAAGAACATACTAAAAGCACTAGGAAAAATCAACACATGATCTGTAGTGGAACAAGAATATGAAAGATGGTTGATTTTCAGTCAGAAACAATGAAGGCCAGAAGACAATGGAATGGTCATCTTTGAAGTCCTGAAAGAAGGGAAAACAAAACAAAACAAAACAAAAACCCCTACACCCCTATAATCCCCTAGAAGGGGGGGGGGGCAACCCTAGAAGGAAAAACAAAACAAAACAAAAAAACCTATATGCAGCAAAATATCCTTTACAGATGAGGGTGAAATAGACATTTGCAGCTGAATGAAAGCTGAGAAAATTTGTTGTGGCAGACCTGCGCTGTGAGAGATATTAAAGGAAATTCATCAAGCCAAAGGGAAGTGATATCAGTAGGAATCTGGTTCCACGAGAAGAAATGAAAAACACTAGCAATGGTAAGCATACAAATTATATAAAGGACTCACTTTCAAATTTTATTTTTTTAATTTATTTAAAGGGCAAATAAACTCTTTAAAGCAAACATGACATCATTATAAGGTAAAGTTAAAAGATATGTAGAAATAAAACATAATGATACTACAAAAGGTGGTGGTGTAGTAAGAATAAACTGATTTGATTTTCTTACATTTGTAAATTTCAAGTGTGAAATGTGAAGTGTGAGCTGGTGAAATATTAGTTCTAAGGATACTTTTGTAGATTAAAGATATATATTATAATTTCTAGCATGCCAAGGAAACGTAAAAATAAAGAGAAGTATAGCTAAACAGCCAATAGAGGAAATAAAAAAGAATTCTAAAGTGATTCAATTAATCCCTCAAAATGGCAAAAATAAAAACCAAACAGAGAAATTAATAGAACATAAATAATAAAACGATAGATTTAAACTCAAGCATGTAAGCCATTGTAATAAATGCAAATAAAACTCAAGAGACAGAGATTGTCAGATAGGTTATAAAAATAAAATATATATGGTCAAAAAGTCATAATCTAAGTGTAAACAGGTTGAATGCAATCACCGATGAAGTGTTAATACCTCCTCCTAGTAGTTAATAGAATAAATAAGCAGAAATTCACTTAGGTTATACAGAATTTAAACAACATTAAAACCAACTTGACTTAATTGACATTAACAGATCACCACACCCAACAACTGCAGAATAATATTATTTTCTTTTTTCTTTTTTAAAAGATTTTATTTATTTATTTGACAGAGAGAAACACAGCTAGAGAGGGAACACAAGCAGGGGGAGTGAGAAAGGGAGAAACGGGCTTCCCATTAGCAGGGAGCCCGATGTGGGGCTCGAACCCTGGTCTCTGAGATCATGACCTGAGCTGAAGGCAGTTGCCCAACTGAGCCACCCAGGCGCCCCAGAATAATATTATTTTCAAGTGCACATGGAGCATTCATCAAGCGAGATTATATATTGATCCATAAAATGCATCTCATAAGTTTTAAGAAATTGAAATCCTATAAAATATGTCTTCTGATCATGGTGGAATTAAATAAAAAATCCCTGGGTGCCTGGGTGGCTCAGAGGGTTAAGCCTCTGTCTTTGGCTCAGGTCATGATCTCAGGGTCCCTGGATCGAGACCCCCGTTGGGCTCTCTGCTTGGCAGGGAGCCTGCTTCCTTCTTTCTCTGCCTGCCTCTGTCTACTTGTGCTCTCTCTCTCTGTCAAATAAATAAATAAAATATTTTTAAAAAATCTTAACAATAAAAAGCGTAGAAAAATTTCCAAATATTTGGAAATTAAAGAATATATTTCTTTCTTTTTTTTTTTTTTAAGATTTTATTTATTTGACAGAGAGAAACACAGCCAGAGAGGGAACACAAGCAGGGGGAGTGAGAGAGGGAGAAGCAGGCTTCCCGCTGAGCAGGGAGTCCAATGTGGGACTGGAGCCCGATGTGGGACTCGATCCCGGGTCTCCAGTATCATGACCTGAGCTGAAGGCAGTCGCTTAACCAACTGGGCCACCCAGGTGCCCCTAAAGAATATAGTTCTAAATAATCCATATCAAAGAAGAAATTATAAGGAAATTAGGAAACATTTTGAATTGAATTATAATAAAGTTACTGAAAATCTTCAGACTCCGTGGACACAAAAAGTACTAACCATAAAAAAACTAGGTTGACTTTGAATGTGTGAAATTAAAATTTAAGCTTGACACTATCAAGTGAAGATGTGGAACAACTGAAATTTTCACACCTTGATGGTGGGAATATTAAATGGTATAGACAATCAGTTGAGAAAACTGGTTATTTTTCTTTTAAAACTAGACACATAGCTACCCCATGACCCACTACAGCCATGCTTAGCTATTTAAGTGGAATAAAAACATCTATCTATGAATGACATAAAATTATGTTGTATGGCTTATTCACAACATTCAGAAATTGGAAGCCACTCAAATGTCTTATCAATAAGACTATGGATAAACAAATCATGGTATATTCATTTAATGGGGTACTACTCAGCAATAAAAATGAACAAACTGCTGATGCTCAGAGATTTGTCTCATAGACTTTATGTTGAGAGGAAAAAGTCAGTGTACAAAAGTGCACCCTGTGTGACCTCATTTATTTGAAGTTCTGAAGTTCTGGAACAGACAGAATCTGTGGAGACTGGAAGTTAAGATCGGTGATTACCTGGAACAGTCTGGGATCGACTGCAAAGGAGCACAAGAAACTGGGGCACAAAAAGTGTTGTATATCTCAACTGGGATGAAGGTTTTTTGGGTGTACATGTTTGTGAAAATTTATCAGAATAAATACCTAAAATTTGTGCATTTTATCTCATGAAGACTATATTTCAACAAAATATTGTAATCACTTGAAAAGCATTTGAGCATACAAATTCCTGGATTCATTTTGCAAAGATTCTGATTCAGTGGGTCTGTGTGAGAACTAGTTAATCTGAATTTTTAGCAAGGGGTCTTGGTTGATCCTAATGCCTGTGGTTCATCAATTATACTTTGTAAGGTAGTTATCAACATAATATTGTACGTCCAGGAGTCCTGATCACATTCTGCAAAGGTAAACGAGTTAATCATAACTTACAGTGAATTGGTTGTCTCTGACTTCTCTATTTCGAAGGAAATAAATTAAACGTTTTTTCCTTTTCTTTTTTCCCCTCAAATCTCAAGCTTTATGAGTTTCCTCCAAACCAGATAAAGCAAACTCATCCTTCATTCATGCCACAATATTTTCAGCGTTTGCTTTTGCTAATGGGCTTTTTCCCAACAGAAAAGCCTCTGCTAGCCTTTCTGTCAGCTTTGTGTCCTCTCCTTGGAAAGCCCTTTCCAACTAGGCCTGTTGCTAGAATCTAAGTAACAATGATTTCCTCTTTTTAAAAATCCTGTAGTTCTTATTGACTGATCTATTCAGTCTGGCATGTGCACACATACCAAACTGTGTGGTTCTCTATCCCATGTGGGTCTTTTCAATAATACTGTATACACTTAATGAAAACAGTCCTACTTCTCAGTTTCTTGTAGCTAGTCTTCCCCTCCCACCATGCTAAGTAAAAATAAAATATTCAATAATTGTTTTTAAATAAAGAACACAGGATTTAAGATTCAATGGGAGTTAGAATTCCAATGCTGGCACCCACATACTATGTAATATTGGGAAACTTATTTGTCTTCATCTATAAAAATGAGAAGTAATTCTTCCTTCATAAAGTTATTGCAAGGATTAAATGGAATAAAATACATAAGCCACTTAGCACATTTTCTGGTGCTTTATAAGCATTAAGCAAATGGTTGTTGACAAGATTGTTGTTGCTGATAGGCCATTATTGTGTAGTTGTGACATTATTTTTGTCTTGTTAAAGACCATACAATATTAAGACTGTAGGGCAATTTAGAATTATATAATCCAATCCATTTGTTCTTGTAATTAGAAAACTGAGGTCAGAGAGGAACAACCCAAGATTGATTCTTTTGTCTTAAAAGAACAATATTCAAGTTTCAAAGTTTATGTTCTGATTTACATTATGTTGCAATTTTAATACCTACTTGCTATGTACAGATAATATTTTTCCGTTAAAAGAGGAAAATACTTCCATGTTAATGAAAGTAGTTTATACCTAGAGAAGAAATAGAATTATGCAATTGTTTTTTTATTTTGTTTTCTTATCTAGGTATAAACTGCTTTCTTTAAAATATAGACTCTGAAAGATATAGGAGGGAGAGCCTCTGCCTACCATGCTCTGACTGCCTGTACATCAGACATATATTCTCACATATTCACAAAGATTCAAGTCAACCTCAGTCAAGGAATCAATAACTGGCTTGATTACTAACTGTTCACCTTGTACCTGTGATCCCAACATTCACAGTACATCTTTCCTATTTTGGTCCTGTACCCTTAGCTGGTGGTTTAATTCTTGACTGGGAAGTTAAATGTCTTGCCCTGAAAATGCCTATTCTCTTGATTCAGAGGCCACCACAGCTCACCAGTGATCCTTTTCCCCCACCATCATTAAGGGTGCACAAATCACCATGCTGAGAGGAAGTCTATATGGAAATTTGCAGAGAGAGGAGGGGAAAGGTGGGATCTGGTGCAAGAAGGAAAGAAGTCTTAGATATTGAGGCTTTAAGAATGAATGAATTAGGGTCTATGAAAGTGGACGCCCTGAGATTAGTTGGCATATGGTACGCACAGGCCAGTAACTGTCTTGTCTTCACTATAGCACTCATCTTACTTTCCTCTGGAACACTGGGCAGATTTTTAAAGTCAAGGAACTCCAGAATGGTGCTGTAGTTACTGCCCTGTTTCTTTTCCCTCGCCTTGGGGCTCCCTGGGTGTCTGTGGTTAAGTGCTTTAAGAGCTGCTGATTATTGTGATTTCCTTAAACCAGCCCAACACATTCTTTGCTTTTCAGTTGTTGTTGTCAGTCCTAATGTGTTGGGCCAAACGCATTGGAACTTGTTAAGATTCTCCAAATAGCTTCTTTGTGCGGGAGAAATCACACCATTGGCAGGCCCTCCTCTCCAGGCTCCCTGGAGTTTTTTATGCATGTGCTATGCCTCCTACTGTCCCCATCACTCGGTCTCACAGAGGAACTGACATTTAGAGCCAGAGCTCAGATACCAAAAACACATTATTTTTTAAAACTTCATTTCCCTCTATATTTCCCCCTTAGTTCATTCAAATGCTGAACGTAATAAAGTTGCCAAAACTCTCCCTCCATTGGAGTGAAAACCATTCATTTGTCGTCTCAATTTAAGATTCCTGACTCCAAATAGAAGGATATTCTCTGTGGACATAATGGGACATTTAGCAATTCATTCATTTTCTTCACATGCTACTTATTTAGGCGCTCAGCAGTTGGCGGCTTTGATGTGGAGTGGGGAAATTATAAAGACATTACATATCATAAAAATATAAATGAAAGAAAACACAGACCCTCTTTTATATCAGGCTAAATTGACTGCTGTCATATTAAGGGTATTTTGTTTTATAAATTATACCTATTTCAAGGTATTCCCTTGAGTGAGTCACTACTTTGTCTTTTCTTTCCTTTTTTTTTCTTTCCTTTTTTTTTTCTGTAAATAGGCATTCTCTTTCCAATAAATTGATGTAAAGAAATACAAAGGGCTCAAATATAGAAATTAATGTATCTGATACCAAACTTCATCTGGAATTTGCCATCTTGGGTCTGTAAGGCAATCACGTCATGCCTGACTTGCCCATTCTAACTTACATTGTTATATGTTGGACATAACAGAAGAGCTTTGGAATAAGACCAAATTCATGAATTATATTCTTCAACATTTAGTTTCTTTTTTCTTTCTTTCTTTTTTTTTTTTTTTTCTAACATTTAGTTTCTTGAAAAAGTTCCCCAAGTATGACTACCTGTCTTAGTTTGGGCTGCTATGACAAAATACCATTGACTTGGTGGCTTATAAACAACAGAAATTTCCTTCTCATGGTTCCAGAGGATGGAAGTTCAAGATCAGGGTGTCAGCATGGTTAATTGAGGGCCCTCTTCCGAGTGGCAGACTTCTTCTTGTATCCTCATATGGCAGCTCTGTCAGCCCTCTTTTACAAGGACATGAATCCCATTCCAGAGGGCTCCACTTATGACCTAATCATCTCCCAAGACTTCACCTCCTAGTATCTTCACTTTGGGGATTAGGTTTCCAACACAGAAATTTTGAAGGGACACAGATATTTATACTATAACACTACCTATTTAATATTTGCTCTACAAAGCTAAAATTGCTTACACTAATAACTCCTTCAATAATCTATTCTATGCCTGTCCTTCATAATTGCACTTAATCCTATTTCCAGGTTTGCTCCCTGTTGGGTGGACATGGCCAGCAAGGAGGAAATGGCTGCTCCAAGATGGAAGACAGTGTCACCTGGACCAGGGATATTACAGGGGCCATGTGTGGGGTTGGCCTATACATGGGATCAGGTAAGAGGCCTTATTTTGTTACTGCTGGAAAGATAGGAGATTGAGTGAGTCAAGCAGATGAAAGTACTGTGAGAGGGTTGTAGGGTCACAGAAGTCAAAGTACCGAAGAGCAGAATCAAGATAGAAGAGTCAGCTGAGAGAAGGAACCAGGGGATTTGGAATAATTCTAAGACCAGCATAAGGTAAAAAAAAAAAACCAAGATGAGCTTTGTTGCGAATAGTCTGAGATAAAATTAGGTGAAGGATCTTTCTCACTGCTTATTATTTTTATATGTTAGAAACTCTCCTTTCTTATTATTGACCACTTTTTCTTGAGTTGGCTGTCATCACTAGCCAAGAATAGATATTTAGGAGTAAGTGTGTTCTGTGATTTTTATGATTTAACTTAATACTATTTTTTCATTCTTCAAGAAGGACTTAGTATTACAGTATTCAGTGAGAAGCACAGGTTTCCCCTCTCCATTCTTTCCCCCACCTCTTTTGAATGGATCACTGCTTGTGTTGCGTCCTCAAATAAGAGTCTACCCAACTCCTCACTTTATTGAGCTGAAATTACCTTGGTGTTCTTCAGCATGCACTTTGGGGTTCATCACAGGGTAGTTTCTCCTAGTGATAGATTCCCAGTGAATACCAGGGCTCTTGACTCCCAGCCTGAACTCCTGCCCCTGGGCCATATAGCCTTTGGCTTAGAGATAAGGACCTTGATGGCTTAGACATCCTCACCCCTCTCAACTTGCTCCCCCTGCCCTGTTAGAGTTTATCTGGTAACTTTGGTAATGATTTGCAAATGATAGCATAATAAGTTCTTAATCTAGTTTTATTTTAACATCTTCATTAATTATGTGAAAGAGGGAGACAACCACCGCTAATTAAATTTTCAGATGTTGCTAAATTGGGAGGAGTTGCGAACCCAGCCGAGAGCCAAAAGGCAACATAAAGGAACCTGGAAAAGTTACGGGGAAGTGCAGGTAGAAGATCAGAATGAGGTTAAAATTAAAAACAAAAACATGGAGGTTATCTCGAAAGGAAATGTGGCAGCTCTATAAGCTCAGGGGCTCGGAGCAGCCTGGGGGAGCCAGGCAGATCACCACCGACTATGATGGAGTAAAGGAGGGGCTCAAGGTGCCAGGGTGACAGATAACCATTTTCACCTTCCAGAAAGGAGCCAGGCCTCCAGTGTGGTAGCTGTGTCTGATGGACTTTAAGCTGGATGCTCTTGGTCATCATGGCCTGTGAAAACAATGACAGGGAGCATACCCGCCATCGAGCGTGTGTGCGAAGATTTGTTCTTGCGTTCCTCACAATGCATTGCCCCTGCCTGGACACAGGGCAGTTGATAAAGATTGAATTAATTGATGTATGTGAAAGTGGTTTAGAAAAACATAAAAAGCACTATAGGAAGAGAAAAGATTATTGTTTTTCTTTATAGCAATGGTAATTATTATCAATCTTTGTTAAGTTAAATTTAATTGAAGTTGATTGGGGGGAAAGTGGCATATGTGGGCAAAGACAGCAGAAAGGAAACAATAGCTAGAATGATTAGCATGGGTTTTTCTTCCTAACTGCACTTCCTCCATTTCTACAGACATTACTTAGGTTGCTAGGAGGCTGAGGCCCTTTGGTGACAGTGACAGATCTCTGTCCCAGGAGTAAAGCACCTCTGGTGGTTTGTTTTTTGTTTTTTGTTTTTTAAAGATTTTATTTATTTGACAGAGAGAAACACAGCCAGAGAGGGAACACAGCAGGGGGAGTGAGAGAGGGAGAAGCAGGCTTCCTGCCTAGCAGGGAGCACGATGCGGGACTTGATCCCAGGTCTCCGGGATCATGATCTGAGCCAAAGGCAGTTGCTTAACCAACTGAGCCCCCCAGGCGCCCCATCCTCTGGTGGTTTTATTAGCCCCTTGAGGACAGGTTATGTGGAATATTCAGTTAGGAAGAGTAGCTGCCGGGGCCAGGGCCGTATATTGGAGCACCATAAAGATTGTCATCCTCAGATGAAGGAAACATTTTTAAGTCCCTCACCCTACTCACTATGTCCTCCCAGCTTCAGTCCCATTGACCTTTCATCAAGTTCCAACATGGACACATGGTCTCACTGCAGCATAATTGTATAATTCAAGCCATACACTTATTCATTCCTGGCCTTGGTCCCTAAATATTACTACAGATGCTACTGTGAATAGAAATACTAATTAGTATTTCTTCAACTATATGCCATTGGTTACAAAGATGCTAAACAAATGAGTCCATGAACAGGATTCCCAGGGCATCCCCATCCCCAGGGCTGGATAAAATCCTGAAATATAGTCCTTGTCTTACTAAAAGAAAGAAGCAATTTCATCACATATGAAAAATTACAGAATCATTAAGATTTCCTCTCCCTATGGTAGAGTTTTATTTTCTTCTCTATACTAGGTTCTGATAGGCCATGGAATATTGCTTCTCTTTTCTTCATATCTTCTACAATGACTAACAATGGGGAGCTCAGTTACTGAGGGATGGCATTTTAGAACATTACTGCTTCTCCCAAGTGCCTACTTATACCCATTTTGGGGAAAGAAAAAAAAAAGAACAAATGTGCTGCTTTTACAAATCTCTATAAGTAAAGAAAGGCTGTGGGTGAATACTCATCTTTTAGTCCAATAAAAAGAAGGTAGATCTTCACCAGAAAGCATCAGATAGATGGTTCTGCTGAGAAAGCATTGGCTTTTGTCACCTCCTGGCTCCTACTTGGTGAGTCAGGGAGCAGAAGAAATGAAAATAGCCAACCAATAAGTTTCAGATTATATGGAAAGAGGCTAATTGTTCTTTCAACTTACTTTCCCTGTCATTCCTCCAGGGATTAGGTTAAGCCTCTGTATATGTTTCATCAGGGAGTCATCGGGATTATATCTTGCCTCTCTGTCTATCATGCTGATAGCACCTGTAATGTTGACTCGATTTTGATAAGCCCTACCACTTGTCACACAACTCCTTTTAGTCAAAACAGGTATATAATTTATGGCACCCTAAGCAACTGTTAGTGTAAAAGAATTAACTAGGAAGGAGGCATGGGTACTAGGACAGTCACTGAATCCTTAAGTGGCTATTCCAGCCTACTTGGTGGGGATTGGGTTTTTTCCTTTGAGGTTCCTGAGCAAGGGATAGACACATCGTCATTCAAATATGGTGTCATTTCCCACTTAGGAAAGAAAAACTTCTTTAAAAAAATGACTACCTTAAATTAAAAAAAAAAATAGTGGAGAGGGCTAGGGTTTGGCAGTAAGCCTGGGGAGTAAGCATCCAGGGAGATGCCTGTTGAGTGAGTGACAGGATGAGGGTGAGTTGCCCGGGTGGTGATAGATTTGGGGCATCAGGTAAAGTAAGGCACAGCAAGTGTTTAGACTGGCTAGGGCTGTCAGGATAACTGCTCTCAGAATAATTGCTGGGACACTTTCTCTGGAAGTTGCAGGCTAAGATGGAATAAGGAACTTGAGTCAATCTCTGGGAGACATCAGGAAGCATTTGTGGGGTTTGCTGCTTCCAAGGATGATCAAGCATAGCCACTGCTCAGGCTCTGAGGTTCTGCAGGGTGGGATAGCATCTCCCAACTAACCCAGGTATTTAAGCTTGAATTGTGTCCCTTTGAAAAAGATATATTGAAGTCTTGACTCCTAGCACCTCAGAAGGTGACCTTATTTTGAGATAAGGTCTTTCACAGAAGTAATCAAGTTGAAATGAGATTCTTAGGGTAAACCCTAAGTCAGTGTGACTGGTGTCCTTATAAAAGAGGGGGATTTGGACACAGAAACTTGCACATAGGAGAAACATCATGTACAGATGAAGGTAGAGGTTAAGGTGATGTGACAACAAGCCAAGGAACATTAAAGATTATCAACGAACCCCTGGAACGTATGAAACAGGTTTTCCTTCAGAGCCCCTAGAAGGAACCAATCCTGTAACATCTTGATCTCAGAGTTCTGGCCTCCAGAATTGTGAGAAAATAAATTTCCATTGTTTAAGTGACCCAGTTTGTTGCACTTTATTACAGCAGGCTTAGGAACCTAATACCAGGAAAGGTCAGATACCGTCACTTGAATGAACCAGGAAGTCACACTGGTTCAGAAGTTCCAGTTCCATAAGAGAGATACAATGTTCCTCACTCAAACAGAAATCTGTAGAGTCTGTCCGCAAGAAGAATCAGTAGTATTCAGACTTCTTCTTTAACTAGCATTCAAGAGAGATTAAGTAATTCAGCCAAAGCCTACAGAGAATACATGGTGGTGGTATTGCTAAGATTCAGCCCTCCTCTATTTGGTACTCTATTCTAAAAGTACTATTCAATGATAATGTCAGAACGCATCGTAGGCTGTTAGGGGAGTTTCTTTTAGGGATTGGTTTCCCACCTTTCAACCTTTACCCTTGAGATGTCTCTTACATCTGTCTATACACTCTACATTCATCTCAGCCTTTTTAGGTTATTTTGATCTCAAGACAAGAGAATTTTTCTAACCACAAATCATTTGTCAAACTTCCTCAGGAATGAAGTTTCTCATATAAGCAAATGTTCTAGATTCCTGATACTTTTCCTTAGAGTTGCTGTATTAATCTTCAAAAAAATGTAACAAGTGGGATTATTTATAAAATAGATCAGGCAAGCTTAGACAGATATTCTTATTTCCTTAAGCACCATTTAAGGTATCACAATGGCTTAAGATCATTATGACTAATATCAGTACACTCTGCTTTAACACAGAGAGGTTTTCTCTGCTTTTCATGCCCTAAGCAATATCTAAACTGCTGTACTCTGTGAGGTTTTCAGTGAGACAGTGGGAAAATATTGTAGTTATCCACTGCTGCATAATGAATTACCTCAAACTTAGTAGCTTAAAACCATAGCTTATTATTTCTCTCAATTCTGTACATTGGAAATTCAAGCAGAGCTCAACTGGGCAATTATTTTATATCATATAATAATGAGCAGGATCATTCATGCTGTTGCCTTTAGTTGAGAGCTCGGATATGGCTGGGACATCCAAGATGGCACAGCATCCTCCAGAGCCTGTATCCTTTGTGTACTTGTTAACAGCATGGTGGGTGCACTCTACATGTAAAGACACAAAGGCTGCCAGTCCTCTTAAGCTCTCTGGGGTCAAGAATTCCAGAACAACACTTGTGCCACATTCTGTTAGGCAAAGGATTCCCAATACCAACACAAGTTTAATGAGAAAGACCATAATAAATGGTCTCCAATTTTTAATGTGAGAAGTGATATGCCTTATAAAAAAATAGAGGATTTCTGGCAGTCATATTTAGAAATGGCCACTGTAAAGACTTAAATGGCATTAGATAGTATACCAGAAATCTACACCAGCAAATTACCTCTAGGAATCCCTTCCCTTGCCAGTGTGGAGATTAAAGTTATTAAGTACCCAGAAACAGAATGGTTGCCATCAGAGTACCAGGTTTTAATAACTGTGTGGCCAGGTCTGATAGAGATCTTTGGATCCTAAAAATTGGGCTTGTGGCCCAAGGAAGATCAATCTTCCTCTTTTTTCTGAAACTAAATTGTTACAGAAGAAGGAAATTGAGGTGATAGAGACAAAATTCTTACTACCTATCTAGAAGTCTGGAATCCAAAAAAAGAACAAATAAATCCCAGAAATCTCCCTTGTTGGCAAGACTAGGGAAGGGATAGCAGCTGTAGGATAACAAAACATTTCCTTTCTAACTACTCTTATTTCTGCACATTTCCTTTAGAGGGAGTCATCAACTGTCACTTTTTGTACAATTGTCATATTTGTTTTTAGTCAAATCTTACACATACTTTTCATTTATGATTTCAAATTTGGTGTGGGAAATTGGGAAATGACCTTATACAATGTGCCCAAATGACAATTGAAATAAACTGTAGACGAGAAAAGATCACCTTCGATGAGAAGGTACATCATGACTAAACATTTTGAAATTTATTTTGGCTATTAGGGTTATTTTAGTTTCTTCCAAGATTCTCATATATGTTCTAGACTACTGTTCCTTTACATTGTGCTCATCTTTAGGATTACTGGGAGAGCTTTTGAAAAGCACATATTTCTGGATGTACATCGTATCTTACTATATGTTAGAGATTGGGGGAATTAGGCCTAGCACCAAAGGAAAAGAAATAAAGGAAAGAAGTCAGAGGAAAGAGAGTTTATTTTGAAGATATGTGAAGAGATCCATTGTTATTATTATTATTATTTTACCATATTTCAGACGTTGGAGAGTGAAATACAGTAGTTGGTCAAAATTTTGTTTTTTTATCTTTTTAAAAGTTTTTTTTTATTTGTCAGAGAGACAGAGAGATCAAGACAGTGAGCACAAGCAGGGAGAACAGCAGGCAGAGGCAGAAGCAGGCACCCTGCTGAGCAAGGAGCCCGATGTGGACCTTGATCCTAGGATCCTGGGATCATGGCCTGAGCCAAAGGCAGGTGCTTAACCAACTGAGCCACCCAGGTGTCCCTCAAAGTTTTGATGGAACAAAGTCCCCAACTATGTATCAGATGTGAGTTCAGAGAGGTGGGAAAAATCCATGAAGAGGAAGTACTGATCTGCAGTAAGAAAGGTGTAGGTGGAACTATGATAGGATTGACCTGGGGGTGGGCAAGGGTATGTGTCAGAGAGGAAAAGAATAAAATGTTTGGTTAAAAGAGTAGGGTAAAACCTAACCAAAGAGGAAAAGACTGTACTCAGAAAAACTATACTCAGAAAACTATTAAGTACAGTATATATATATACTGTACTTTATAGTTATATATATATATATACTGTAAAGTACTCATGAACAAAGTTAAAGAAGACACAAAGAAATGGAAAAGCATTCCATGTTCATGGATTGGAGGAAAAATATTGTGAAAATGTCTATGCTACCTAGAGCAATCTACACATTTAATGCAATCCCTATCAAAATAACACCAACTTTTTTCAAAGAAATGGAACAAATAATTCTAAAATTTGTATGGAACTAGAAAAGATCTTGAATATCCAAAGAAATGTTGAAAAAGAAAACCAAAGTTGGTGGCATCACAATTACAGACTTCAAGCTCTATTACAAAGCTGTAATCATCAAGACAGTATGGCACTGGCACAAAAACAGACATGGATTAATGGAACAGAATAGAGAGCCCAGAAATAAACCCCCAACCCTGTGGTCAACTCATCTTTGACAAAGCGGAAAAGAATGTCCAATGGAAAAAAGACTTTTCAACCTATGGTGTTGGGGAAAATTGGACAGCCACATGCAGATGAATGAAACTGGACCATTTCCTTACACCACACACAAAAATAGACTCAAAATGGATGAAAGACCTCAATGTGAGACAGGAATCCATCAAAATCCTTGAGGAGAACACAGACAGCAACCTCTTCGACCTCAACTTCAACAACTTCTTCCTAGAAACATCACCAAAGGCAAGGAAAGCAAAGGCAAAATGAGCTATTGGAACTTCATCAAGATCAAAAGATTTTGCACAGCAAAAGAGAGTCAACAAAACCAAAAGACAGCTGACAGAATGGGAGAAGATATTTGGAAATGACATATCAGATAAAGGGCTAGTATCCAAAATCTATAAAGAGGTCCTCAAACTCAACACCCAAAGAACAAATAATCCAATCAAGAAATGGGCAGAAGACATGAACAGACATTTCTGCAAAGAAGACATCCAAATGGCCAACAGACACACCAAAAAGTGCTCAACATCCCTCAGCATAAGTGAAATACAAATCAAAACCACAGTGAGATACCACTTCACACCAGTCAGAATGGCTAAAATTATAAGTCAGGAAACAACAGATATTGGTGAGAATTGTGGGGAAGGGGGACCCCTCCTACACTGTTGGTGGGAATGCAAGCTGGTGTAGCCATTCTGGAAAACAGTATGGAGAGTCCTCAAAAAGTTGAAAATAGAGCTACCCTACAACCCAGGAATTGTACTACTGGGTATTTACCCTAAAGATAGGGGCACATGCACCCAAATGTTTATAGCAGCAATGTCCACAGTAGCCAAACTATGGAAAGAACCTAGGAGATGTCACACACACACACACACACACACACACACACACACACACACACACACTGGAATACTATGCAGCCATCAAAAGAATGAAATCCTGCCTTTTGCAATGGCATGAGTGGAACTAGAGGGGATTATGCTGAGTGAAATAAGTCAATCAGAGAAATACAATTATCATATGATCTCTCTGATATGAGGAATTTGAGAGGCAGGGCAGGGGTTTGTGAGAGGTAGGGAGGGGAAAAAATGAAACAAGATGGGACCGGGGAGGGAGACAAACTTTAAGAGACTCTGAATCTCAGGAAACAAACTGAGGGTTGCTGGAGAGTGAGCAGGGAGGGATAGGGTTGCTGGATTATGGGGGTAAAAAAGAGTAGGGTATTATAGAGACCTGTTGCTTATCAAAACAAACAAACAAACAAACAAACCAAAGAAGCACACACAAAAAACCCAAAGTATGTGAACTGTGTTGGGGATACAGGCAACTTCCTCCGAGGTAAGTTGTTTTGGACCACAGGAGCAACTGGAGTTGGCACCAATGGTGCCAATTTTCTCCTTGGTAATATCAAAATCATGCTCCCTAATGGCCTCTACTGCTAAAGTTGCTTGCATGGCAATTCTCAGGAGTGGTTTTATTCTCCCCATTTTCAGCATTTCCTAATCTGAGCTTCAGAACACCAGTTGGATCATGGTGAGGACACAGAAGATCTCCAGATCTAAATTCTGATGCCTCTCAAAGAGTCAAGAATCATTTCTTTGGTTAATAATATGTAGCAGTCAGAGTAGAAGGTCATTTTTGATGAGACAGAGATTCCAAAGAAGGGGATGAGCACAGAGGTAGAAGACTTAATATTGTTATCTGTTGATGTTGGTAATGACTCATGAATTTAGAATGATAGAGACAGAGGCATCTCAGAAATTACAGATGAAGAAACTGAGGACAAGAGAGTAGTTACTTCTTGATTCTTCAGAGAGAATTCACAATGGACTTAGAACAAGTCAGTACTCCTAGCTATTAGTCCAACGCTTTTCCCTCTGCAATAGTCTCTTTGAACCTCAAGCATCATCACGTGTTTATTTTTTTGTTTGTTGTTTTTTTAAAAAATATTTTATTTACTTATTTGACAGAGAGAGACACAGTGAGAGAGGGAACACAGGTAGGGAGAAGCAGGCCTCCCACCTAGTAGGGAGCCCAATGTGGGGCTTGATCTCAGGACCCTGGGATCATGACCTGAGCCAAAGGCAGATGCTTAATGACTGTGCCACCCGGGTGTCCCACCATCATGTGTTTATAAAAAGCAGTTAAAATATCATTTTTCAGCAAGGAGGATGGAGGGAGTGTTTAGATTCCCATTTCACTAACTCAGATAGTTTAATATGGAGTCATCTTTGGTCTTATTTTAAATTGTGAAGTTGATCTAATTGCCTTTGTAGATGTCATCATAGATTTTAATCTCCAATGATGGTAGCATGTTAATGTCAGGAGCATCCATCTTCCAACTGTCTGAAAATATTCAGTAAGTGTGGAAAATGAACTTCACAGAAAGCAACTGAAATTCTCTTCTCTCTTGGTTGAAGAAGAGCTCAAGAATATGGATAGGTATATTTGGGAATGCAGAATGTTACAAGCAAAGAATTATATATGAGGCTTCACATTTTGAGAGGTGGTTTAGATATCATTCAACTTATGCACTGAGTTTCTAAACCTAATTTCTAAATTCTAAATTTCTAAATTTCTAAACACTCAAGTGTGTGTGCTTATTGTAAGCTACATGCACCATCAATGTTGGCTGGAGATATTTGCGAGGGCCTCACCAAGGAGGCAAGACTTGAATATCAAAGGTATAAAAAGAGTGAGGTATGTCCAGGGAGTTTTTGAAATAATGAGAATGTTTTGTCTTTTTTGCTAGATGGGAGGATATATAGATGTTTGTTTTGTTATGCTTTATAACCTATAGATACTTCATTCTTTTGTATATACTCAATATTTTATCACCCTCTCAAAACAAAACAGAAAAAGTAGTGAGATGGAATTTTCAGTGGAAGAACAAGAGAAGCAGTTTATATGGGTCTATGAGCTAGCTATTTGAAAAAAAGGTGAGGACTCCAACCTGGGGAAAAAAATGGGAATGAAGAGAAAAGTGAGAGACAAGACAGAACAGGTACTAACAGGTAAGGAGCCATACTAGGTGTCAAGTACAAAGCATCTGAAATGCCTTGTATATTTTGAGCTCCAAGCTGAGATGATGAAATTTAATTGCAAGATAATATGTTAAGAACAGCAAACCTTTTAGCAAAGAGTCAATAGTAAGTATTCTAGCCTTTGCAGACCATATGGTCTCTGTTGTAACTATGCCACTCTGCCTTTGTAAA
This sequence comes from Spilogale gracilis, assembly GCA_004023965.1. Lineage (NCBI taxonomy): Eukaryota > Metazoa > Chordata > Mammalia > Carnivora > Mephitidae > Spilogale > Spilogale gracilis. The sequence goes on from PITA01006322.1 coordinate 22,486, forward strand.
TTGCAAGCAGCCATACACAATATATTAAAAAAGGGCATGGCTGTGCTCCAAAAAACTGTATTGATAAACACTAAAGTTTGAATAACTTTTATGCATCATAAAATATTATTTTTCTTTTAATTATTTTGCAAATAGTTAAAATCACTTAGTTCACAGGAAGTACAAAAACAGACAGTGGGTCAGATTTGGCCCATGGACCACAGTTTTTTTACCCATAGGTTAAGTGGTTATGATGTGATAAAGTAGCGAAACTGAATATACAGTTTGAAATATTAATTTTATCTACACTAACTTCTTTTCTCCATCTTTCTAATTCTTAAGCTCCCCTGTAAGATTCAGCTTAATTTGGGTGCCTGGGTGGCTTAGTCAGTTGGGTGTCTAGACGCCTTCAGCTTGGGTCATGACCCCAAGGTCCTAGGATAGAGTCTTGCGTTGGGCTCCCTGCTCAGTGGGGATCCTTCTTCTCCCTCTCCCTCTGCCCCCCCTTCTCATGTTCTCTCTCTCTCTCTCTCTCTCAAATGAATAAATAAAAATATATTTTTTAAAAGGATTCAGTTTAATTTTTTGACTTGATTCTTTCAGAGCAATTTTAGATTACAACAAAATTGAGAAGGAGATTACAGAGATTTCCCTTATAACCTCTGCCCCTACATATGCATAGCCTTCCCCATTGTTAACTTCACTCACTGGACTGGTACTGTTTCTTTTTTTAATCAAGGATGAAGCTACACTGACATATCATAATCACCCAAAGTCCATAGTTTGGCATCAGATTCACTCCTAGTATATACCCTATGGATTTGGAGAAAAGTATAATGACATAAATCCATCACTGTAATATCATACAGAAGAGTTTTACTGCCCTAAAAATCTTCTGCGTTCTATTCACCTTTTCTCCCTGCCACTCTTGGCAATCACTGATCTTTTTGCTGTTTCCAAAGTTCTGCCTTTTCAAGAATGTCATATAGTTGGAATCAAGCCTTTTCTGATAGGCTTCTTTCTCTTAATAAGATGTATTTAAGGTTCCTCCATGTTTTCTCATGGCTTAATAGCTTATGCCTTTTTAATGCTGGATAATATTCCATTGTCTGGATGTCCCACAGCTTATTTATCCATTGACCTACTAAAGGACATTTGGTTTCTTCCAAGTTTGGGCAGTTGTGAATAAAGCTGCTATAACCATCTGTGTTCAGGTTTTTGTGTGGACATTAAATTTTCAGCTCCTTTGGGTAAATAAAAAGTATCACCATTGCTGGATCATATGGTAGGAGTTTCATTTTGTATGAAACCACCAAGCCAAAACTTGGATGTAACATTTTACCTTCCCACCAGCAATGAAGGAGAGTTACCTCCACATCTTCCCCAGAATGTGGTATTCAGATTTTGGTCATTCCAATAGGTGTGCAGTGATGTCCTATTGTCATTTTAATTTACATTTCCCTGATGGCATGGATGTAGAGAAATTTTTCATATGTGATTTGCCATCTATATGTCTTTTTGGGTGAGGTGTCTGCTAATTTGATTGGGTTGTTTGTTTTCTTACTATTCGGTTTTAAGAGTACTTTGCATATTTTGGAGAAGAGTCCTTTATCTGAAGTATTTTTGCAAATATTTTCTCCAATTTGCAAATATTTTTATCCAATGATGTTGATATTGCCTTTTAGAGAGCAGAAATTTTTAATTTTAATGAGACCCTTCTTATCAATTATTATTTATTTTATGGATCATGTCTTTGGTGTTCTATCTAGAAAGGTATCACCATCCCCAAGGTCATCTAGGTTTTCTCCTGTGTTAACTTCTAGGAGATTTATAGTTTTGCATTTTATATAAACCTAAGGTTTATGGTCCATTTTGAGTTAATTTTTGTGAAGGATGTAAGGCCTATGTCAAGATTAATTTTTTTTTTTTGCATATAAATGTCCAGTTATCCCAGCACCACTTGTTGAAAAACTGCCCTTGCTCCATTGTATTGACTTTGGTCCTTTGTCACGATTAGTTGACTATTATCTGTGAGGGTCTATTTCTGGGGTCTTCATTCTGTTCCATTGATATATTTGTCTATTCATTCACCAATACCACACTGTCTTGATTACTGTAGCTTTATAGAAAGCCTTGAAGTTAGGTAGTGTTATTCCTCCAACTTTGTTCTCCTTCAAGATTGTGTTGACTGTTCTGAGTCTTTTGCCTCTCATATAAATTTTCAAATCAATTTGTTAATATCTGTTGAATAACTTACTCAGATTTTAAGACTGCATTGAAACTATAGATCAAGTTGGGAAGACATGACATCTTGACTACCTTGAATCTTCCTGTTTATGAACATGAAATATCTCTTAATCTCTTTAGTTCTTTGATTTCATTCATCAGAGTATTGTAGTTTTCCTCATATGGATCTTGTATATATATTGTTAGATTTGTATCTAAATATTTCACTTTTGAAGATGTTAATATAAATGGCATTGTGTTTTTAATTTCAAATTCCACTTGCTCTTTATTGGCATATAGGAAAGTAATTGACTTTTGTATATTAACCTTGTATCCTACAAGGATAATTGCTATTTGTTAGAATTGCTTATTAGTTCCAGGAGAGGTTTTTTGGTGGATTCTTTCAGATTTCTACATAGACCATCCTGTCATCTGTGAACAAAGACAGTTTTATATCTTCCTTTTTCCTTCCCAATCTGTATAGCATTTATTTTCTTTTCTTGACTTACCACATTAGCAAGGACTTCTAGGACAATACTGAAAAGAAGTGAGAGGGAACATCCTTGCCTTGTACCTGATCTTAGTTGGAAAGCTTCAAGTTTCTCACCATTAAGTGTGATGTTAACTGTAGATCTTTTGTAGATAGTCTTTATCAAGCTGAGAAATTTCCTGTCTATTCCAAATTTGCTGAGAATTTTTTATCATGAATAAGTTTGGATCAGTTCAATGTTTACTTTTCTTAAGCACACCATGATCTTCCCTTAGGAACAAATAACTCCCAACACATATACTAATTGTGTGTGTATGTGTCTGTTTGTTTTCATTTAGTGCTTATATCCTTGTGATATATCTTAGTATTGAGACCCAAAGTGTTGTCTTTTCTTATTTCCCTCAGGTGCCTAGCACAGTGCCGAATACATTGCCTGTTCTCTATAACTATTTAACTTAATGCATGAAAGAATAAACAAAACTGGAGTTCATTCTGAAGTCATCAAATTAATTTTTTCTTAATTGCTGAGTATAAAGTATACTAGAATAATACTAAACTTATAAGGTAATATAAATTATAGGAGTTCACACTTAATACAAATTAATAGCATTTAGAATGTAGGTGAGTTCATTTTATAGTGATACTTGCAAATAAAACAGATGTATATTCAAATTATGGTCTAATTAATCACATCCTATCAGAAAAAATAAAAACAAAAACAAAAAACAAAAAACCAAGCCATTCTGTGTATTCTAAACAGAGAAAAACGATGTGGAAATAGAGTTTTTAGGCTTTCTGCTATGACAGTAGGGAAGAGAGTACATGAAAGCTAATTTGGAGCTGAGGGATAAGAGATACTCATGACAAAGTTTGCCCTGTGACTCCTCAGCATCCACATACACCCCCTTCTGCTGTAGTCAAATCTTTATATAATGGTAATAAAATCATCTTGCTCTCACCTAAGAGACTGCAACTAACCCTCATACTAATAAAGATACGCTTACCTTCTCCTAAAAAGTGGAGACACTAAATCCTGTCTATATCTATGTTTGGGTAATGTTAAACTAGCCACAATTCCGTCTGTATATTCTATAACCTGAATACTAAATTTTCACAATTAACCATCACCAACACTCCTTATATCAAACTACAGAGAAAAGAGAGAGTAGAAAACTGACGGACATATACAAATATGTGCATCAAAACGGAAATAGGTATGGTCTTATTGATCTCAATTCTGAAAGTGAAAATGAGTCTGTAGTTCATATTTATGACTTCTTATCTTATAGTCCATTTATCCCAGGTTCCTTTGCCCTCAGCCAGCATCTCAGTTTGTTAGATTTCTTCCTCTGGTGGCAAACCGATATTTCATTTCCATAAGTCTTTATCTTTAGCAGTCCTGATTTTATTGGGTTGCTGTAGGTTTCATTTACTATTGAACTTAGATGTGGTAAGAGATGCCTAATGCCTAGGAATAAAATGTCAGTACCAGAATCCCTGGAATCACAACCCCCCACTCCATCTCCACTTGGCAGAGGGCAATCAACTCTCTGTTCCAGGGTCCCTTTCCCTCTGTTTTCCCTTGCTATCCCAACATGTGATAGGTTACTTTTTTTCACTAATTAAACATTTTGAGCTGCGAGTCATTTGTAATGATTTATGGCAGCTGTGCTTTTGCCAATCTTACACAGTATTTTTCTTATTACTTAATTGTTTTAGCAGTGCTTCAGCCATTAGTTTCTGAGTTCTGAAAACAGGAAACAGAAGTCTTCTATTATAGACGCCTGGCTAATTAGCTCAGAGGCTGTCTAATGGGGGCTATTAAAAATGCAAATGAGGTGTGATCAAACAGTGAAAAGTTTGGTCCTGACAGAATATACTAATGCATTTTCCCCCCTGCAAAATATACCACAATCCCAAATGTAGATTTCTCCCTTCCTTCCTTACCATGTGAAATAGCTTTTTTGGTGGTGATTGGGTTCTTCCTTCCTCACCTGGGCAGGGTTACAGCTTAAGAAGAGTACTTAGGGAAATCATTCTTATTTCCCACTCCTCAGTCTAAGGCAGTGATTCTCAAACTTTAGCATGCATCAGAATAACCTGGAGGGCTTATTAAAACAGATTCCTGAGACCACTCCCAGATTTCCAATTCAGTAGGTCTGGTAAGGGATCTAGGAACTTGCATTTCTAACAAGTTGCTAGGGAATGCCAGTGTCATGTAGTATTTGTCCTTTTGTGACAGTGTGATGTCCTTAGCTTCATTCACATTATCTCAGATAATACAGGATTTCTTTCTTTTTTAAGGCTGCATCCTCCCTTGATATTCCACTGTACATTTATACCATATTTTCTTTACACATTCTTCTGCTGATGGACATTTAAGGTTGTTTCCACTTCTTGGCTGTTGTGAATAATGCTTCAAGCAATGAACGTGGAAGTGTTAATACCTCTTCAAGATCCTGATTTCGATTCTTTGGGATACTCAGAAGCATGATTGCTGAGGTCATTTTGTAGTTCAGTTGTTAATTTTGGGGGAACCTCCATACTCTTTACCATTGTGACTGTACCATTTTGCATTCCCACCAACAGTGCACAAGTGTTCCAATTTCTCCACCTCCTCACCAAAACTTGTTGTCTTTTGACTTTTTGATAGTAGCCATTCTAATATGTGGGAGGTGATATCTCATATATTAAGATGTCCATACTATCCAAAGGGTTTATAGATTCAATGCATTTCTTATCAAAATCCCAAGAGTATTTCCTACAGACATGGAAAAAAATAACTCTATATGGGTGTCTGGGTGGCTCAGTCAATGAAGCATTTGCCTTTGGCTCAGATCATGATCCTGGGGTCCTGGGATTAAGGCCCATGTCTCTCTCGCTATCTCTGTCATTGTCTGTCTGTCTGTCTGTCTCTCAAATAAATAAATAAAAATAAAATCTTTAAAAAATAATTCTATAAAATTCATATAGAATGATGAAAGTCTGAATAGCCAAAACAATCTTGAAAAAGAAAAATACAGTTGGATTTATCATACTTCTTGATTTCAAAATATACCACAAAGCTATAGTAATTAAAATAGTGTGGTACTGACATAAAGACAGACATATATATCAAAAGAACAGAATAGAGAGTCTAAAAATGCATGCATATATGGTCAGCTGATGTTCAGCAATGGTACCAAGAATACACAATGGGGAAAAGATAGTCTCTTCAACAATGTTGGGAAAACAGGTTATACACATGCAAAAGAATGAGATTGGACCTGTTAATAAAATGAAAAGACAATCTCTGGAATGGAAGAAAATATGTAAGGAGTTCCTATGACTCAAAAGCAAAAAAAAAAAAAAAAAAAAAGAGCTAATAACCTGATGTAGAAATGGGCTAAAGACTCTAGTAGACATTTCTCTAAAGAAGACATACAAGTGGCCAAAAAGTTATAAAAAGATGTCCAACAATGCTAATCACCAGAGAAATGTAACTCAAAGCCACAATACGATATCACCTCACAACTATTAGGATGGTTTTTTCTTAATTAGCATTTAAGAATGGCTTAGTTAAACCAAGTGTTGACTCATTGGAACAGCTTCTCTGACCCTCTCTCAACCCAAATCAGGGTTATGTGCACATTCTTTATAATTATATTATTATCATATGACCTGGTACATGATGGTGGATCTAGGTTTTGTGGAGTCTAAAGCTTATATAAATAAGGAATCTTCTTTAAAAGAAAGAATTTTAGGGGCACCTGGATGGCTCAGTTGGTTAAGCGACTGTCTTCAGCTCAGGTCATGATCCTGGAGACCCGGGATGGAGCCCTGCATCGGGCTCCCTGCTCAGCGGGAAGCCTGCTTTTCCCTTTCTCACTCACCTGCTTGTGTTCCCTCTCTAGCTGTGTTTCTCTCTGTCAAATAAATAAATAAAATCTGTAAAAAATAATAAAATAAAAGAAAGAATTTTAAAAATTAATATAAAATTGAGTGAAGATTCCTGAAGTTTCTCAGTTAATTTGCCCTTGCACTGCCTTATGCAAACTGATTCTTTGTATTATCTTCCTCACTAAATAGTGAGTTCCTCATGGACTAGGACTGACTCTTATTTGTCTCTATGGTCCCATATCCTGTGGTCCCCTGCCCTCATCTTTCTCCTGACAGTGACCAAGGAGTTCCACTGTTTCTCTTTCTTCTTTCCTTCTGTCTACTCACATCTCAGGCCCTGATTGTATTTGGACTCTTGAAAGATAATCTTAACAGGGCGCTCTGCCTAGTTATACTTCTACTTTCTATGGAAGCAGGTAGGAAGAGGAGGAAGAGGCCACACTAGTGGCATTGTGTGTGAGGGAAGTGCAGCCTGTGGGACTTAGCCCAAGACCCTGAAGAAGGACATCAGCAATTAGTGTTTCACATGTTGGGTCTCACAAAACAGTGTTCTCCAGAACTGACAAGCTGTAGTCAAGTGCTGTCTTTTCATCTCTTCATTGGTGTATTAATGAAAAAGAAACATCCTCTTGATTGTAATTCTTAATGCTGCTGTTCACACCTCGCCCAGTGGACTTGGATATTCTAAGGAGGGCTCCAGCTTGAATGTGCCCTGGCTGTCAGCCACCACTCTCTAGGTCTCCTCACCTCTGGCTGCCCTTTTGGGGCTAGAATACAAAATGTGGGAGAGGCAGTGTGGGCCAGAGTCTACAGATAGTTGGGGGACTCTTACAGAATGCTTGAAGACCTCAATGGCTCCCAAGAAGTAATCTGCTTTCCCCACTTGGAGAAGTCTCCCTCTTCAGAGTCTGGGCTCCTCCTCTCTGCCTCATGCTGAGAATCCTGTTTCCCTCTGGTAGCCTCCCAAACTGGTAGCTGGCTGGGTAGAGATCTCTCTTCCCTCCTGGCAATTCTATCCTACAGAGAACCTGAGCTAGGCTTTTAAACAGAGGATTCCAAGTCTCTCTGTGCGTACCGCTTCCCAACTGTTCTGGAAAAATGGTTCATGGGCTGCCAAGCCAATCGTAAAGGAAAAAGGAGCATCACAGATACTGAAGGCATTTCCACCTCCACCCAAACCATGGTGCTTGTTCTAGAATAAAGAACCACAGGTGCCCTTGCTCCTGGATCACTTTCATACTTGCCTGCCATGTGGCCTCATGCCACTGGCTGCTCATCTTGCCACTTCTTCAATTCAGATGACCCTGATAGAACTCAATCCTTCAATCAGACAATTAGCATATCTCCACCAAACAGGATTTGTCCTTGTTGGACTGGGGAAAGAAACTGCACATCATGGGGAAAAGAGGAAACAGCAAGGCAATGTGTGGGAAGCACAAGGAGAACTGGTTTGGCCATTGTCAAGGGGCAGTGGTGGCTCGGTCAGCAGCTTTCAGAGCTGCTCTTCCCGGCAGTGGCCAGGATCCAGTTCTTAACGGTTTGCAAACATACCGTGGTTCCTAGGTTACTGAGGGAGGGATAGCTTGGACTTCTCCTTGGAGAACTTGTACTTCTGACCTTCCTTTCCTTCGCCTCTTCAGGCTTTATAACATCAGCCATCATTCACGCTAGATTTCCTCTGTACTCATCCCCATACTAAACCCTCTCCCCGCAGACTGGTCCTGTGTTGCTCCACTTCTCCCTCCCTTCTCACTGGGCAGACACTGTCCTGAACTGACAGCCCCAGAGGAGTCAGAATACAGTTCCAAGGCGAGGCATAATCATAGCATGGAGACCCCCCCCACCTGCATGGCCCCATGGGCTTCAGGGATGCTGACAATTACAGACCCTCAAAGACCAGGGGATTATTCTTCCCTAAATGCTTCCAGGGTGAAAAAGACTAGTTCGGCACCTCCATCTGGGGCTTTAAGAGTTATTTTTGTCCTTGAAGTCTAATAGCGGGTTACTGGTAATTATAGGAAAAAAAAATGGAGTGAAAATAAGGTGTTTTTCGAATTTTTTTTTCTGGTTCGGGTATTATTTTTTGAATTTCTTATTCAGTTAGACACAACTTCTGAGATCATGACCTCTATGATTACAGCAGAAAAAGGCTGCCATCATCCATGAGCCTATGATTTCCACTTTGTTTCTATCCCTCTAACTGACATAATTTCTCTGGACACTGCAGAGAAGGGATGTTACCTAAATGCTTGTTTTGCAGGGTGCCATTTCCATGCATGAAGTTCAGTTGCGGTAAGGGTACATGGGGGCCCAGTAGATCTCTCTTCACTGGTACTTTATTCAGAGCACTCAGAATGTTTGCTCTGTCAGATGCTTTCAGTGGCTCCCTACTGCTAACAGACTGAAAGCTCCCTCCTTATCTGGGCCTTCCATTGCTTCTGCGAGTGACATGCACACCTTCTCTCAGTCACTCTGCATCATTCATTCGTTCATTCATTCATTTCTCCGTTCATTCCATAAACATGGATTCATTACCTCTTCTAATGTTGCAGAAGCTGTTATTATAAGAATAAACAATGCCTTCTTCTGTCTCAAAGGTCTAATAATCCAGAAGAAGGCAAAAATGTAAGTCAAAACCACAAGAAGCACTGTCTGTGACAGTGAGATAGATGTCTGTTTAGAGCTGAGTGGGAGCACAAAGGAGGAGACTGTCTCACTCGGGAATAGGACTGGAGGAGAACCAGAAAGGTTTCCTAGGGGAAGTGGCTCCACTGTTATCACATACATGTTGGGAAGCCATTTCAACTGAAAGCAGTGTCCTGAGGAAAGCCAGAGGAATACTGACCAGACTGTACTCAGGGAACTCTACGCCAAAAAACCAGGTGGCCAGAAAAAGGCTGGAAGGGAGGGTGACGCCCAGAATATTTAGAGCAACACGTAGGCTATAGGAGACATTAATGGATGCTGCGTTGTGTGTGTGTGTGTGTATGTGTGTGCGTGTGTGTGTGTGTGTGCCTGTGTGTGTGTGCGCACATAAAGCCTATACTTGGGTAATAAACAGTGCCGTGGGTGGCTAAATGAACAGCGCCACCATAAAGAATGCTTTAAAAAGGAAAAATATGAATAGCTTAGAAGACATCCATCTGACTGATTTAATCATGAACTATGTAGTCCAAAACTTTCTGGCCCAGTAGTCCCTTCCGTGTATATAGTACAACCTCAGATGTCCCTGCAAAGGCCACTAGCTATTTCTGAGAGTCCCCAGGGAGTGATTCACGCACTAGCAGGACTGTCTCTCACCTCAGGGGCACCGCATGATTTCCGCCCCTGTCAGCTGCCTTGCTCTGATGTCCTTGGAGTGTCCACGCCCACTGCCTGGCCCATTGTGGCGACCCTGGCTTCAGGCTTTGGTGAGGCCGATCTGAAAAGGGCCCGACTTGGAGGGATCTCCTTCCAGGTCTGGGCTACACAAATCCCCAAATACCTGAGCTGGAAGCAGAGACTCACAGAGCTCTTCACAGATGCGAAGGTGTGCCAACTCTGCCCCTTCCTGCAGCCAGGTAACCTGCACTGGGATCAGATCAGGCACAGAAGCTATTTCTGTCCTTCCTCTCATCTCTGCCTCCCCCCACCCAATGCCTTGTATCTTTCGAAGTTAAATACAAATGCTTCCAATTTGCTGCTATTCTGACAGCAGTAAACACATATTGTTATAAACACCCAAGACCTTTCTATGTGTTAGGAGCAAGCTCAGAACCTAACTGAAATCAGAAAATACTAGAAGAATGCACAGAAAGTCAAGTTGCAAAAACCAGGATATAACTCTTGAAAAAAGAAAGAGAGATAATGTGGGAATGGTAGGAATCAGCTCAAAATGTATTATTTGATATCAACTTTGATAATTAGAAATGCAAATGCATATCTCCCAAATTATTAGAAGTAAAACCTATAATTTTTAAATATAAATAACTACAAAATGTATAATCAAATAGATTGTATCTACAGAGTCAAAGACAGAAAACCAAGGCAGCAGCGAGAATGCCCAAACCAAAGAAAGCTCACAGGAAGATGGAATGAGTAGGCAAGGTGCATGTTATGCCAATAATAACAAATGCCTTAACATCCAATATTAAAATTGATGACTCTCATGTTGAGATAATGATAAATCTGAGAGAAGGAATCACCTAAATAAGATAGTAAAGAAAGAAAAGTTAGAAATAAAAGGATGGATAAATACAGGAAAAATACAAAAAAGAAAATTAGTCCTGGAAATATTAATATCAGTTTATGTATAATTATAATAAAAAGCATTAAATAATGGTCAAAAGGGTCTATTGGGCATGAAAATTGTACTTTAAAAGGCATTAACGTAGTGTGAGGAAGCAGAGACAACTGCCCTACTAAAATCTTCTTTTGAATTCAGCTCATCTCTGAAGGGAAGAAAAGGAATGATACAGTAAATATTGGAGATATTTGTCAAGGGAAGTTTAAAATATGTACTTGATTGAATTCTTTTCCTGAAAAACAATTTTCCTGTAGAACACTTGGAAAAATAAAGAAAAGTAGTACAGAAGAAATCAACATTTACCAATAATCTCAGAAGCTAAGGGCAGCTGCTCCTTTAAGGGAGCTTTTCCCTCTGGGAGAGCTGTGGTCCTGGGAAAGACTTGCCCCTACAAGGCCTGGGAGTTGTGGGGGCCATAGGAAGGGAGAGGGTGAATATTCAAAAGGGAGAGGAGCTGAGTGGTGAGTTGGGTCGCTACCCATCTCCTTTCTCCTTACCTAGACTCTCATGTCTAGAAACATGGATTTTGCTGCCTACTTCTTTCTTTTTCTCTGGAGCTCCTGATATGACTGAGAAGGACACAATAATTCTTTTTTTTTTTTTTTTTTAAGATTTTATTTATTTGACAGAGAGAAACACAGCCAGAGAGGGAACACAAGCAGGAGGAGTGAGAGAGAGAGAAGCAGGCTTCCCGCCGAGCAGGGAGCTATGTGTGACTCGATCCCTGGTCTCAGGGATCCTGACCTGAGCTGAAGGCAGTCCCTTAACCAACTGAGCCACTCAGGCACCCCAGGGCACAACAATTCTATGAGGAAAAGAGAAAGGGAGAAAGTAAGCACTCCAGTGCACAGAAGTCTTATTTTCTTTAAAAAATAACAATTCTGATTTAAAAAAGCAGAGCATATAAAGCTATCTGAGAAAAGAAGCCTGGGAAAGTAGCAAAGCCAAGGGGGAAGAACAGGAAAAGGGAAAACCTTAGGGCCTCCCTGGTGACTTTCTGTCCCAGCCCTTAGAAAAAAAGAAGGAGGAAGGAAGATAGCTGGGAAGGGAAGGAAGAATTAGATAAATTGGGCTTCTCGGGCAAAGAGGATGGAAGACATAAATGGGGGAAAGAACTCTAGACAAGGAGCTTGGTAACAAAGGAGCAAAGACCAGTTCCTGGGAGGAAGAAACGATCTGCTAAGTAATTCACCTTAGCCAGGTGGGCATACAATCCCAAAGGTAGCTTAAAACTAGGCTTGCTTGATTTCAGTGGCTTCCACATTCAGTTAGCGCAGGTCAATTCCCAGACCAAGAGTGCTTTACTGAGAGGCTGTGTGGTCCCCAAGAAACCACATAAAGGGAATATATGCTGAGTGGAGGAAGGCATCATGTTCTATAGAATAAGGCAAAATTGAGTTTTTACACCAACACAGGTAGAGGTAGAGGTAGAGGCCTCTTTCTTAGGCTAGAGGTAATTCAATAAATATGGAGGAAAGGGGGATTTTGAATTTATAGATTTTATGCCAGCAATTGTTTTAGAATAACAAATCATAACTGTGCCTTTATGAATCTTGGACTGAGAACAGTAAGTACAGAGGTAGGAAATGTGGTAGGTGGGAAATATGGCTTAAATGTGCTTTCGGCTGTGTCTTCCAGATAATTATAAGAGAGCCTGCTTCTCCCCCACCCATGCCTGTCATCCTCAGTATTAAATTATGATGATGATGATGATTACTGGTAATTATCCCTTTCATGTATTTGGCATTTTCTACTTTCTAAAGTACATGCACATAGATCCTTGCACTGTGAGCCTAGGAGACGGGAAGGGCAGGCACTGCTCCACAGGTCTCTGAGATGAAGAGTGAGACTGCTGTTCCTTTGCCCTGGATCACACAGCTTGTTAGGGAACCAGGCATCCAATGGTCTCTAGCTCTCTCTCAACAGCGCATTTGGTTCCCTAGAAGGCTAATTATTTCTTTCCACATTTGAGGATATAATGGTGTGTGTATGGATTCATATATTCTGTACATCAAAAATTGAGTTGTTATACTTTATATAACTCTTAAGTTTAGAGTTTAGAGTATATCTCTCTCTCCCTTGTATCTCTGTCTCTGTGTCTGTCTTTCTGTCTCTTTCTCTCTCACACACACACAGACAGAGACAGAGAGACAGAGAGAGATTGAGATCCATATTCTGCTGTTCACTCATGGATTTCAAAGCATTTTCCAAATAACAAGACATAATCTCCTTTGCCAGTTATGATGGCTGGAAGTGTTGGCAGGCTTGTCTTAGCTTTCTCCTTCTTCTATGTATTACGGAGAGAAATCTAGGGAGAGAACTGGGTGTCCACATCACATTTAGGTAACTGGATACAGAAGTATGTGCATGCAAGGGACCGCCTGCCTGGCACGTTGGCCAACCGCTGATGATTCTTCATGATCTGGAGCTAATCCCAAGGATTAAGTGAGCATCTGCTCCCTTTGCTGACAGCTGGGTGGGTCTGAGCCATGAACAGAGGGAGAGGACCAGGCTAAGGCAAACCAGCCAACGTGGAGTGGGCTGGGCTTCCCTGATAGCCTTGGAGACTTGACCCTGGCTGCTCTCCACCCCACCCTCCTGTGCCTTGGAGACTTGACCCTGGCTTCTCTTGACCCCACCCTCCTGTGCTGGGCTCCCTTCTGCCCTCACCCACCTCTCAGCCTGGAAGTTGTGCAGGGTGGTGAAGAGCCAGAGTCACACTGCCGGAGTTGGTACCTGCTTTGTGGTTCTGTGTACACTGTGTGACCTTGGGCAGACAGACTGCTGTGGATAAGAGCCTTAGTTCCCTTATCCATAGGAGGGACCATGGCAGTAATCCACTCCTGAGTCACAGTGCAGATGAGGTGAGATGCTCCCCTTACAGAGCCTTAGCTGTAGTCGCTGCTGGTATGCACGTCACCCTGCTGCTCCTGTCTTCCTCTCCTTTTGTTCCTTGTTCATCATTTCAGCTCATGTGCCACCTCCGAGTATTCTAGTACACACAGATGGTCTTTAGCCTCTGCCACATCTTACCTGGACTAATCCTTTCGGCATTCACCTTGTTAGGGTCATGCATTTATTTTTCTTTATTTCATGGATCTGAACTGTGAGTTCCTCTTGGGGAGAGTCTGTTTCAGATCTTAGTTTTCTACAGAAACACACACACACACACACACACACACACACACACACACAAAAAAAAAAAAAAAACCTGTGGCAAGGAAGGGAGGGGAAAGACGAAGGAGAAATGAATAAAGACATGGTCTTTGTTTTAATCATCTCCAATGTTAGCTTCCTGCCCACACTTCCTCCTCCTTAGACAAAGCAGTCTTGGGGAGATACACTTAATAACATAAACTTAACAGAAGGTCTTTCAAGAGTAGAAAAAGTATAATTTTGTGATGTGATCAAGTAATGGTGGTGAAGCCGAAACTCCTCAGTCCTTAGGAGGCGAGGGAACTCTCATCTCCCCTTCCAGGCGTAGAGAATGTAAGACTAAATCTTGATACTTTCCTGAGATGGAGCCTCTTTTCCCCAAACATTCCACCTCTTCTTAAGATTTCTCCCAGAGATAGGAAACAGACAGAGGACACATTGAAAGTTGGGTTTGTCAGAGTGATGACAGTGTCTGTCTGGAATTACAGGAGGAGCTGAGAAGCACCACCAACTGGGTCCTAGGTACCAGCAAGAGCACTGGCCTGGACCCCAGAGATTAGCCCTGGCTCAGGAGGACACAGATCCCCCTGGACCATCCTGGGCAAGTGGCTTTCCCTCTGTGGCCTCGGCACTTCATCTGGAAAAGGTAATCACCTAGGGTCCCCTCCAGCTCTGACATTAGGTAGCTTGCCACAGCCCCTACAGACATCACTGCCTCCTTGAGGCAGCTGGTATTTAAATAATGGTGGTGAGTCATCAAAGTGATGACAAAAGAAGGTTGTTCTGATTTATTCCTCACAGTGCCTCCACATTCTGGAATCCTGAGAGCTAAGAGAGTCTGCAGAGCTGAACCTTCCAGATACCTGAACTCTACCTACTATTCAACATCCAAACTGAATTTTGTTCTAAAGTTAAAAAAAATTAAACACATTTTCTTGGACTTTTTTCGTTACATTTAATATTTTGTTCTAGCTATATTTTATCTTCAGGTAAGAGAAAGGGGAGAATACCTTGCACTTCTCTGAATGACTTTGATTCTCATTTTGAGCATGAATGCCACTAGGGAAGGGAAACTCTTGGGAGCTCCTGAGCTCTGCCATGGGTTTGAATTTTCTTCCCACTGACCTCCTCCTGAGTCTTTCCTCAATCCCTTGAGTCTCTGATGGGGTCACTGGGCAGAAATGAGAAGGGACATAGTTTTCATATATGGAGTCCAAGGCCAGAGCAAGGCAAGGACTTTCTCAAGGTTAAAGAGCTGGTCAGTTGCATTGCTGGAGGAAAGCAAGATCTTTTTGCTTGTGAGCCAGTCTGAGAGGGCTCCAGATGCCAACTTCCCTAATTTGCAATCCTGTATTTCCTTTTCAGAGGATCTTAAGCCATCTAATTCAAGTTTCAAGGCTGGCTCCTTATCGACTTGATTGATACTGTTACCTATGAAGACTACCCCATCATAGAACACATTGTATATCATATTTTCAAATTTCTCAGTCTAGAGAGATTCTTCGGTGGGGTAAATAAATTAAAAACAAAAACAGAAATCATAATCACCTACTATAGTGACCCAAAATCCTGCTCCTACTTGGGTAATTGGGAGATAACTGGCCAGAATCATATACAAGCAATTTTATCTCTCCTTTTTTTCCCACTGTCTCGCCCACCCTTCGTCCCTCCCTCCCTTCCTTCGTTTTATCTTTCTTCCTTTTTTCACATCTTCTCCTCTCCTGCTCCTCTTCTCTCTTCCTTTCTTCCTTGTTGCAGAGACTCTAATAACGTGAAGCTTCTACCTGGTATATATTCAACTGTGGTGCTGCTCTTAATGCTACTCTCTGCAGTCCAGAGACTATTTACTTCCTCATGGTCCTTTGCTGGCAGTATTATTATGCACCACCCATGACGGAGAGTGAGAACTTGGTTGCCACCATATGGTCCAAGAACCAGGCTCAGCCCAAAGTGTAACAGGGAGGTGGCCTCTCAAGATTGTAAAAGAGGCAAAGTTTGCATCCTGAAATGATGGTGTCTTCCTTAGAAAAGATGGATCTGCTTTGTACCATGTATCCCTTTTGGTCCAACTCATGTGAAAAGAAAATATATAGTCAGAGTATATGACTATATGTTGTGGTGGATTTATAATGTTTCAATTTAGCTAGGTTGAATTCTGTTCCCTGCATGTTTCTGGTTAGGGTGTGCCATAAAGGAGATTCTTATGGGAGATGTGTTGGTCCAAAGGAAACAGAAGTCATTTAGTATCTTATACACATGACCACTTTCTGTTGACTCACCTGTGGCTCTGAACAATAGCTAGGCCTGATACACCTTCCCCTTAGTCCTGGGCTAGCTGTATATGTTCCTCTGTGAGACAAAGGGTCCTGGCCTCTGTAGGATACCCTTAAGGTCAGAGCCAATAAGAACTTATACAAATTTCAGAACATCCTCCTAGGCTCCAGCACATGCTAGCACATTCCATCTTGTTCTTGCTGTCAATCCCTACACCATAATATAGCCAGCAGAGACCTTGATTGTCTTTCCTTTCCACAAGACATCATACTGGTCCATCACATGGATAGTATTATGCTGATTGGATCTAGCAGTCAAGAAGTAGCAACTAGTCTATAGACCCTGGTAAGACACTTACATGCTAGGGGATGGGAAATAAACCCTACAAAAATTCAAGGACCTCTTGCCATGATGAAATTTCTGTGTCCAGTAGTCTGGAACATGTTAAAATGGCTCTTCCACAGCAGAAGGGCAAGTTGCTGCATCTGATCCCTTGAACCACTGAGAAAGAGGGACAGAACCTAGGAAGCCTCTTTGGATTTTTGAGACAATCTATATCTCGTTTGGGTGTGCTTCTCCAATCCATTTTCCAGGTGACATGAAAATTTGCTAATTTTGGGTGGGGCTCAGATAAGAGATGGCTCCCCAATAGGTCCAGACTCTCATGCAAACTCTTCTGAAACTTGGCCTTATGATCAAGCAGAACCAGTGGTGCCTGAAATGTCAATGACAGATACACATGCAGTCTCTGGCAAGCCCTTGCAGCTGAATCATAGAATATACTCAGATTCTGGAGTAAAACTACTTTATCTCTTCATACAATAATTATTCTGTTGAGATAGTTTTGGCTGCTACTGGGCCTTAGTAGAGAAACACTTGACCATGGGCCACCACTGTTTGACCACCACTGTGTGACTTGAGCTGCCCATCACAAATTAGTGTTGTATGATCCATCAACCCATGAAGTTGATCACGGAGAGGTGCTGTCTTTTATCAGATGGAAGTGATATGCATGAGATTGGCTTAAGCAGGCCCTGAAGGCATCTGTGTGCTTCATGAGGAGGTAGACCAGATGCCCATGGCCCCTACTATTGCTACACTGTTTTCTTTCTCTAAATCTATGGCCTCATAGGGAGCTCCCTATGATCAGTTAGCTGAAGAAAATACTGGACTTGTATTTTGCAGATGGTTCTGTATAATGAGAACTCACCATTAAAAATTGCATGGCTGCCATTCTATCACCCCATTCTGGATGGTCCTAAAGACAAAAGTGAAGGGGAAATCTTCCCAGTGGCAGGGCATTAGACAGTGCCCAGTAAAGATGGCAAGGGTTGCATATCTATACCAGCTCACAGACCATGAATGGTTTTGGTGACTGGTCAAGGACTTGGAAAGAACTGGGTTTGAGGAATAGGCAGTTAGATATATTAATTAAGATGAGCACATAGGGTAAACATATCACCAATGGGTGATTCCAATAGACTAGGATTATAAAAAATCATGTAGATAGCATAGCCCTGTCAGTGGATACCAGTCAGCCTCCTTCTAGAGTCACTCCTGTCATTTCCTAATATGTTTATCAGCAAAGCGGCCATGATGGTTGGGATGGAAGGTAATATGTGGCCTCAGCAACATGTACTACCATTCACCAAAGATGAACTGGTTACAGCCACTGCTGAGTGCCCAATCTGCCAGCAGCAAAAACCAACACTGACATGGCACCATTCCCCAGGGTGACCAGCCAGCTACCTGGAGGCAGGTTGATTACATTGGCTTGCTTCCATCATGAAAGGCATAGAACATTATTCTTAGTGAAAAAGACATTTGCCTTCTATATGGTTTTGCCCAAACAGGTACATAGTTTAAAAAATAGGAATTCTAAACACTAACAATAAAACCCATATATTTGATGTATTTGATGCATTTTGCCTACTGTTGAGAGCCCACTGAAAGGCTATTTATGGTAATTTTTTGTGAAAATTAAAAAAAACTGGTTGGTTATCTTATATCCACATCCATACCATTTTAGAATGTTCAAATTAGAAAGTGGGGAAATAGGGGCACCTGGGTGGCACAGTTGGTTAAGCAACTGCCTTCGGCTCAGGTCATGATCCCGGAGACCCGGGATTGAGCCCCGCATCGGGCTCCCTGCTCCGCAGGAAGCCTGCTTCTCCCTCTCTCACTCCCCCTGCTTGTGTTCCCTCTCTAACTGTGCTTCTCGCTGTCAAATAAATAAAAAATCTTAAAAAAAAAAAAGACAGTGGGGAAATAAATCTCCTAGAGTAGACTGGGTTATGCCACACTAACATAGAAACCCAAACTCCTGATGACTAACACACTTCTGTCTTTCTGCTGTTATCATTGGTTGGTTGGCTTGGGTCTCTGCTTCAGAACCCAGACTGACAAAGCATCCACCTTCTGGAATGCTGCCAGGCATGATGGCAGAGAGAAAACCCATGGGGGTCTTATGCCAGTGATGAAATTGACAGGCTCAATTCACATGCCCCAACACCAAAGAAAAAGAAAGTTCTATGCCACCAGATCCAACACTTTTTGGTGATCAGAATTAATGAGTACTCTAGAGATGAAGGAAAGCTATGACTTGTTGGGTCCCCACAATGCTGAAGAATGCCAGCTGTTTGTGAGGGAAGAGACAAGGGAACCCTAGAAATCAAGATGCAAGATTGGGGCTATTTAGTTTAGAAGCAGATGGTCAGCCACACAGGCCTGGGTTATGTGCTGCTCTCCACTGTAGTATAACAAATGATGCTCATTTCAGCTCCCACTCATCAAGAAAAAGTAAAATTGTGTTTTGTGCATTCTGTTTAAGAGGAATTGAACATTGATATTACATTTTTGAATTATTTCTACGCAAAATCCCTCATATACTGATGTTTTATATGTAAAGGGCCACTATGTCTATCTTATTCTACAAAGACACCTAATAGTGGCAACACAATGCAATTGTCACTGGTTTTGTTATCATCATTGTCATTATACCAACACTGGGCTTTATTTCTAAGTGAATTAAGTCACAGGAAGCAAGGGAGAGGCCATAGCCTCCTGAGAGCACATCCACTCACTTAAGTCTGTCAGTTGGCTGTTTTTAGCTGTATCTATTGAGAACATGTTGGGATGACATGCAGCACTGGATAAGATTGTTTTTGAACAATATGAGAAATCAGTGGCATTCAGGCCAAATTAAATCTAATTTACTCTACAAATTGCCAAACTATCAGTCCTATTAAATCTGTTTATTAAAAGGCAGGAGAGTCGGCCTGGGTCGCAAGCTGTGGCTGGGATAATAAGACAAAGATGAAGCCCACTAATGTAGATAAATCATGTTTGATTTCCAGGCCAGAGGTAGCCAATGGGAGGGCTTTCACCTCGCCTTCCTTGTCATCCAGAGGTGTCTGTGCGCCAGTCGGAATGTCCCCAGAGTCAGGCCATACTGATTGATTTTCATGGCACTGGGAGGCCCATGTCATTGCCCCCAATCTGGGGTCATTAATAAAACCAACTCCATTTCTCTCTAGTTATCCATTCTACAAAATATAATTTAAGCAGGTCTTTATGATTTAGAGGCGAGTGGGATAAGGAAGGTAGAAGAGCAGATAATGGCAGTGGTAGTGGCAGGGATAGGAGATTGGGGTTGTTATCTTCTCAAATCCTAAAGTGTAGATAGGGCAAGTAACAGTTGACCTTTATCTCAAATTTCTTGGGGTGATCCACAAAACTTTATATGGTTTTTGGGTTGGACTTTACATCTTTTTTTTTTTTTTAAGATTTTATTTATTTGACAGAGAGAAACACAGCCAGAGAGGGAACACAAGCAGTGGGAGTGAGAGAGGGAGAAGCAGGCCTCTCGCCAAGCAGGCACCCTAATGCGGGGCTCAATCCCGAAACTCCCGGACCATGATCTGAGCTGAAGGCAGAGGCCTAACCACCGAGCCACCCAGGTGCCCTGGACTTTACATCTTAATAATGGAAGGTGTATGCATAAAATGAAGGGAAAGGGAGATGCTAATTAAAGCCTTATTCTTTAAGAAAGATCAGTCTTTGTTTATGATGGTCACTTGCTTGTAATGCTCCATGTCAGAGTATACAGTTACTAAATCCGACTCATTCTTGGAGGTCTGTCTTAAGCCCCCTCTCATCTTAAGAAGTCCTCTTTTAATATCCCAGTCCTTGGCTTTCCTTCATTTGAACTTGTCCCAATGGATACTTTTTCCAATGAATATTAATAGCATTTGATTTGACAATTATTATATCCTTCACCATACTGCACTTTGATAAATCTTTTTTATGAATTATCTCCTTGAAACTACAAAAGAAATATGTAGAGAGATCTAGTAACTTCCCCAAGATTACACAATTAATTGCTTGTGCTATTCTTAAGTACCCCCTCAATGTTTAATTGCATGGGGTGGTCTGTTCTTTAGGGGGGAAGCAACTCATCAAGTATGTAAGTTGGAAAGGGACTAGCTAGGGAATATAATGTGAACTGGATTCTTTTGGGGGCTGGAAAAAACAAGTCCCTTCAGTAGGTGTCAAGCAATAGCCCTTCAGCCGGTGTAGGCAGACAGGCTGGGTTGGACACTGAATGACTGGATTCACTATTTGAGAAGATTATTCCTTTCCATTGAAATTTGGTCTGCAAGCCCCTTCCACAGATCTATACTTGTGCCTTCCACTTTGTTCTAGGCAGTCTTCAGCTCAGACAGACTTCATAGTGGGTACTTTTTGAAAGCTAGGAGTAAAGAGTATGACTAAGAATAGAGAAAAGCCTTGCTCATACAACCTCAAACCCTAGATCATAATTCCATGGAGTAAACTTGTGTGTTTCAGTTACCACTCATTCAGTACAATCCAGTGATAGGTTCAGGAAACTTCTGGGGGAAAGTTGAGGTGGGAGAAGGGAGGGATGAAAATTGCTCACAGTAATCCAAAGGCTTTATTAGTCTGTAATTAGGAGTGATGGTAGGAAGCCAAGTGAGGGAAAATTTAAGCTGAATTGCAGGAAAAAATGAGTGTCTAACAATGAAGAGTATTCAACTGTGGAAGAGGATGACAGAGACAGAGCAGCGGCAGTCACTCATAATTTCTTGATTGGTAATTTGGTCTCTATATTTTGGATGAAATACATATCTGGGAACCATGCCAAGTCATGCAAGGGATGCCCTTTAACCAGCATTCAGGGTGATAGCATTAATGGCTCTGGGAGAGGAAAATGAGATAATCTTGAGAACCAACTGAGAATGAGAAGTCCAGAGAACAGGGTGTTCTCTTAGGGTTGAGCCCTGGCAGTGCACATTGCCTGAGCCACTCAGAGCTGGAGCCCTGCATGACCAGAGCAAAAACCAGTGATCTCTCACCTTTTTCCAGTATCTCTAGAGGGCTTCCCTGATTGCCTCCAGTCTTGGGGAAATCTTAATTCTCAGAATATCCATATTCTAGGAAATGACCATTAACATGCAACTCTGTTCCATGTAATACATTTACATTAGAAGGGAAAGAAGAGGGAAGATGGGTTTTTAAAAATGAACTAAAACATACATAAACAACTTTGCATCACCCTTCAGATAAGACTTACTTTTGAAAACAAACCTTTGGTCGTGTTCCATCTAGAACACTCCACAAGTATTTTAACCAGCAGCTCTTTCTTCCTTGAGTCTCTCTCATCCAGGTGGATTTTTATGTGCTGCTGTTTTCATGTCAGCTCTCTATTCACAGTCCTTCTGAGGATTTCTACAATGTGTCCTCAACTTTCCCTGTGGCCATTATCTGTATTACTCAAACCCTCCAGTTTTCCAACGTGTTTAACATTTGTACAACATACACATATACATATGTGTGCACACACATACCCAAACATGAACACATGCTTACAGATGTGAGCACATGCGTGCATACACACATACAAACAATAAAAATAACCTTTTTTTTTTCAATTTAACATTTTGAGAGCCTAGTGTTTCTGGGAATATAAGTTGAGGAAATGCCTCTTTTGTTTTTAAACTCAATCTACTCATTCTTCAAATCCATTTCCCATGTCTATAAAAAGGCACATGTAAATGTAGTCACCACTCTTCATCCACCTGGAATGCTACATTATTCAACTCAGCGTATAAGAAGTCTACCTGCTCTCTACAGCTCAAACCTAACATTATTGTTATAGAATGTCCTTCCCAACCTCATCAGCAGGAAGGGATCCCACTTTTCTCTGAAATTTGGCTGTCTGGTGAATGATCCAACGATGCTCAACACACCTGCCTTCTACTGTGGGTCTTTGCCTTCATGCTTTAACCCCCTTACTAGGATATACTTTCTCAAAGTTGAGGACCAGGTTTCACATAGCTTCACACTTTACACAGTACTTAGCAAGATCCTTTTAACCCAGTAGGTACTCAGAAAGCACTCTTAGAGAATGAATAAGTTAATAATCAGAAGATGATGTTTTCATCATATTACTCCTCCATTTAGGACATGTTCTTTTTGATCATTCCTCCAAGGTCTTGGGAAGCTTATGATTCCCCTAAAACCGCACATGAGGTAGGTCCATTAGATCACTGCTGACCATCAAAACTCTTTCCTCTTCCTCCCAAGTTTCTTTGCACTTCAACACACCGAAGGTCAATTCTCCACCTAGAATGTTGACCTCTCTCAGTTGGCACTTTGGGGCCAGCCAAGCCCTGCCTTCTCTAGGAAACTTCTGACCATTCCACTTTCGATGAATACCCAGGTTCCTTGAATTTTTATGTAATTATAATTAAACTGTATACCATGGCACTTAACTATTTTCTGTTCTAAGAATGTTTTTATTTCACTAACTAGATCATAAATTAGTTTAGGGACATATAGAAAAGTGGTAAAAGACTTGAACTGCAGAGTCAGCAGCTTGGTTGGAATCTGCCTCTGACACTTATTAGCTGTGGGATCTTGAGCAAGTACTTAACCCCTCCATACCTTCTTCTCCATCATCTCAGGAGTATCCTTGATCCAGAGAACTGTGAACTAAACAGACTCAAATTTGCATATGCCTTCAGAATGCCGGCAATAGAGGCACAAGCACATGTATAAAGAATAAAAAATTATAAATAGTAAGGTAGACAGTAAGGACTTGAGGAAAAGAGCCAAAGGGAGAAACCTGGATATACTGGTCTGTCTAGGAGGTCCTGAGTTTATTCTTGAGGAATTTTATCAAGGAAGAGAGCATGGTAGGGAGTGATTCTGAACCCATGCACGATGTGTGGACAGAAGTGACAAGCAGAGGGGCCTGTTATAACTGGGAATGTGTAGGTCTAGATATGGGTTTATGTTAGTGGTAATTTCTTTGAGCACAGTGGAGGCAGTTTCCTTTAAGTGCATGGGCCATATTTTCTCAGCCTGTACATGCTGCACCTGGTTTTATGGTGGCACAGGTTCCAGGCCACAGAGACCACCCTGGAAAACATGACGTGTGACTGCCATGCCCACAGATATGCTGGAGGCAAGACAAAAGCTGACTAGACCATTTTTCAAAGCTGAGAAGACAGTGGGGGCAAGTTCTATATGTGCAAAAATTATCTTCCTCACAAGGCAGAAAAAGAGACCTCTGAGGATGCTGTTAGCCTCGAAAGGAGGCTGCATCCCTTTGGAGGGTAATCAAAGGTGCCAGAGAACCAATCTATGAGGAAGGTTGCATATGCATTGGGGTGGTCCATTAACCTCATTCCTTCCAATTCTGAGATGTTAAATAGCAATTAGAACATCATGCATTTATTTATTTTTCTGCCCCACCCCTTGGGCCCCTTGAAGTCACTCTATATTTTAGTCTTAATGGGACATGATAATAGAGCCAAGAATTGCAAACCCACCAGATTGGGGAGCTTTCTGGGGAAAGTCACACGAAGGGCATATTTTTACTGCGGTAACTAACAATTATCTTCAGAGGTTTCAAAAACTGCCTCATAAATGTAACATTCCAATCACATTCTTATCGTTTAATGGGGAGATAAGAATATTCCGTTGACAGCGCTGCCATTTTCATGAAGGTATTTTCATCTGGAATAGGCACTGGGAAACCTATAGGAGACAAAGCCTACGTGAACTCCTGAGTCTGATCCTGACTCACTGGACCTCTCATCAGCCCTGCTCATGCCTGGATCAGGCCACAGCTGCTACTCTGCCTGCCGGAACCTCTGTCCCTGTGTTGGGAAGTCCTACTCATCCCTCAAAATCCAGAGTAATTTGCCTTCCTCCATGAAAGCATCCTTTCCTTCTCCAGTCCATTTCTCATCTCTTCTTATTCTAATTTCTGTGGCATTTAGAGCTTAAACATCATAATTAAATTCTAAATTATAGACCATTCTATTGATAATAATAATATGATTTTAACATAATGTGTTACGCACTATTACTTCAAGTATACAAAGCTCATATCCCAACTAGAAGTGCATAATGAAAAGGGCCTGTTAAGAATAACTGGGGGGTGGACATTTCTGACATTGTATTGGGTCCTTAGGGGAGATATTTGGGCAAGGTTCCCTTCGATGACATTTAAGCAAGTCGCATGTCTGCACCAGTTTGTGTATGTGTCTGTAAGCATTTGTTTGAGTTAACTGTTCCATTACTCTAGAAAAGCACTCTGGATTACATTTAATTCTAAAATATAAATCGAATGCATACTAAGGGTAAGATAGTGCTAAGTTTATGGATGGAGGAGAGGTAGGCAGGGAATGGAGGAAAAAATAAAAAAACCTAAAATGTATCAGAAATCTCATTTGAGATACTGCCCTATCTGTGCATACTTGTGAATTCTTGACATATAACCATACCCTAGTGTGTCCAGGGGCTGTGCATGTAGACCCCTGTTTCTGATGTGGGCATGAGCACAGAATGACTATAGCTCTTGGGTCAAGTCACAAACTCCTTTGCTTTTAGATGCCATGCACTTGAAACAGGTATCGAACAATTATTTCCTGAGTGACATCTGCAATTAAAGGATAAATAAGATGATTCACTAAGGTGTGGGAAGAGCGTATCCTAATTTGTATTATTAGTAAAAGGATTAAATTTCTAACATTTAATTTTTAATTTGCTTGGAAGCCGTCTTCAGTCCTTAAGCCAGAGTCACATGACTCCCAGTGGCCTTGAGGTGTCCAGAAAGGAGGGTAAGGATTCTGTAGCATGGGAGTTTGGGTGGTATGCCATCACTGCTTTATTCTTTTAGTTTATGTCTGTCCAGGTGAGGGGATTTGTGGATGTATCATCTTCTTTTAACACAACTTCCCTCCAAAGAATAGAGAAGTGACTTATAATAATCCTGTGGGAAAACTGCGAACTGAAGATGATGCCTACCACCCAGGAGAATCACTCTGTTAGGACAGGGTGTGCTCACATCCCTTCTTCACTCTGAATTAGCCCCATTGCCAGGTAAAAAAAAGGGGGGGGAGCGAACCCATCAGATGTAGAGAAGGGTTAGTCAGTGAGCAGGCAAGTAAACACCCTCTGAAAATGGGTGCTTAGAAACGGTTCCATCTCTATGTGATATTCTTGCCAACAATGATGATTAAAGTTCTCATATGTGAGAGCACATTGAAAATGTCAGGAAAATTTTTCTAACCTGGTTGACTTTAGGTAAGCTAGAGATTGACTAGCAAAATTCCAACAAATAGTTTTGCTCTTTGGGCACACAGGATTGAAAAGTGAATTCATGACTACTCAGCAGAACCAATTGTGCCTTCATCCCTGGGCATTGTGTGTTTTCCTGACGTACTTTTAACAGTTAGAGTAGCCATGAAAACCAAGGATCAAAATAAACTGAAATCAGTACTTACAATTGTTCTATCACAATGTGTTAAACCAAGACTTTCTGAAATGTGAAGCATATTCAGGCTCAAGACTGAAAATATTACTATGAATAATGTTTTCCAATTTCAGCAAAAGGTTAACATTAAATTGTGACTACATAAAATAAAAATGCAAATGTTGATTTTATTTCTCATTTTTAATTTATATTTTAATGTAAGTTTCATAATAAATGCAGCATATTAATGTATAGTATGTATATATGTATATGCACATATATGTATTTTTATCTATTTTATTTATAGGAGGACAGGAAGCTCAATTTTTTTTCCTGATAGGTTTATATGGCCAGAAACTGTTGGAGACCACTGGACTTGAACTTATATAAGCTGCTTTTGAAAGTATTCTATATGACCATACTATTAGCAGTAGAGAATGCTATTTGAGAAGCCAAGTACAAGGCTACTGGTCCACATAATTGACGATCATGGAGGGCAATTAACGGCAAGCAGGTGCCAACAATAGATTCGATTAAAATGGAGATGGTTCAGTTTTTCTAAAAGAATATACTTCAGATTCTTCTTTTTCTTAAGAGCCTACTGCTCAACCCAACTCGCTTCTTCTGCCTTACTACTCAGTGTTTTTGTCAGCCCTCCTCTCCAACCTGACTGGATGGTTCTTTGCCCCCCAGAGAGAACTGGTGCTCACTCCTTGCAGACGTTTCTTGCCAGGTCCCAGTCTGAAGTGTCCTGTCCTACTGACCTTCTTTTGCACCCAAATCTTGCTCATCCCTCCTGACCAAGGTCAACTCTTCTCTCTTTCAATCTTCTCAGACCACTTTAGCCCACAATTTTCTCTTTCTTTTCTAAACTAATAGCAGTTTCTATGTCTGCCACTCATTTGACAATCAACTCTATAATGCATTGTGACAGCTCTGATATTACATTGTGCCATGGCATTATTTCCCTCTTCTGTTTTTAGGTGTCTTTTTTTTTTTTTAATCTATTTCCTCCCACAGTTTTCTTTATAACTGTAACTTCACTCAAATCTCCTTTTTGGTCGGGGTGGTATTTCCCCTTCTGATATAGTCTTTCTTAACCTTTGCTCAGTGAAGGTGTTCAGTAAATATTAGTTGTTAAAGTAAAGGATGGGCAGTTCTAAATGATGTTGCATTTCTTCACCTGAAATTAGAATAACAAAGTATACTCATGGAGCTGATAGAAGGATTTAAATGAACAATGTATATAAAGTGGAAGCAGAGGCACCTGGGTTTCTCAGTCTGCCTTCAGCTCAGGTCATGATCCCAGGGTCCGGGGATTGAGCCAAGCCCCACCTCAGGCTTGCTGCTCAGCAGAGAGCCTGCTTCTCTGCCTGCTGCTCCCATGCTTGTGCTCCCTCTCCCTCTCTCTGTCAAATAAGTAAATAAATTTTAAAAAAAGTGCAAGGCAGAGTGCTTGCTGCTTGGTGAACCCTGGCAAATTTTATATTCCTCAGAATTACCTCATTAATGAAGACTTTTATGTCACAAAACTACTTGGTTATTTTGAAGCATCAGTTGAACAGGAATGAATGATATTTATGCATTTACACGGGTCACTAAAAAGGAGGTTTCATTTATAATTTTTTAAAGAGGAGGTTTTAAATTTGTATTTCAATGTGCCTTTTCTTCTTATAATATCAATTATTATTCTCTGAAGTTTTCCTTCTATGATCAAGAGGAGAGATTATCATTGTCTTGACTCATGGATAATTGATGTTAAAGTATGATGGTCTCTCTAACAATTCAATACACTGACCACCATGAAAAAAAAAAAAAAAAGAAAGAAAGACACATACAGGCACACACACCCACAGTGCCTTAATCAGACCTAAAGCTTCTCACTGACAGATATTTAACTCATTAATTCTGCTTGGCTGTTGGTCAGACACCATCACTATAATACAATATGAAGTGCTAATTATCACAAAATCCAATGATACAATTTACCTGCAGAGAAAAACCTTTTTTTTTTTTTTTTATTGGAAGCTGCCTGCTCCTTATCTTAAATTTGATCAGCATTCACTGTGAAAGAAGAGGAAACCACAGTACCACATTTGCCTTGAGCCCTAACTAATGCAAAGGACAGTTCACTCTCAATCTATGTTATTTTTCAAATAATTCAGCACATCACTGGGTGCTTAAGAGTTTCTGTTGGTAATCTAAGAAGACAAAACAAATCTGAGATCCTGTATTCCCTCGCATGGGTCCTGTGATGCTAAGCCCCAGAGGCTAATCCCTCCTTCCTGTGCTCTGAATCTCTTTGTGAGTACAGGCACTAAAGAGCTGGCCATCCATTTTATCCTATTTCCTAAATTAAATGGGCTGGTCAGTTTCAATATTCCTCTCAGGTCCAGATTTCCTAAAAATAAAGCCACCCTTGCCAGACTTCCTTAGAAAAGTGTATGTGGCTCCTGAAGTCTGGAAACTGCCGGCTGCCACCTGGTCCACACTGCTGTTCTGAAGCCCGCACCTGGGGGTGCTTGACAGTATCTCCCTCCTCTCCCTGCCAATCGCCTCACTGCCTAGGTTTCTACCAGTCCCCAGTCCCTCCTATTGATTCAGGTTAGGTCTGGTGACCCCAGGAAGGCATCTTCTTTTCCTATAGTCCATTAACAATAGAGAAGCCATTTTTTGTACCTGGAGACATCATTAACTTCATCTGTTCATTTGCCAGGCCAACTAAACCCTCAGTTTTCTTTCTGTTTCTTTTCCCACTTCATCCTGACATGGATGTGACCTAAAGCCCTGAGCCCAAGGGTGGTGAGTGGAGCATCAGAAAGGGTGGAGCTGGTGTGGGAGAGGGGACTGCTGCCCTCAAGAGGAGGGTGGAAGCGTGGGCACGGGGCTGTACGCGGCTCCTGGAGTGAGCCCTCTGCCTGTCAGATCCTCAGTCTCCCCTCTTTCAATATAACTTCTTTCACTTAATTCCTTGGTTCCTGGAGCTCAAAGAATGCAGCAAGGCGGGGGGGGGGGGGAGGCAAGGGAATTTTCCAGGGCACAAAGCTCCTTAAAAAGTTCACATTAACTACGTGCAATGAATGAAATACTGAACAGCCAGGATGTTATTTTAAAAAGGGATATTAAACAACAGTGCAGGACTGTCTGGTTATATTACAATGTCTATCTTCTCATGTGTCAGCAACAAGTAACGCTGAAGGAGGCCTAATTAACATATTCACAGTGGTACAGGTAGTAAAACAGTTATGCTTTGCATTGCTCAGGATGTTCAGAGCTGAAATAGATAAACTATGTGGGAGACTAGTAATAGGTAATTATTCTCTACTTACATATTCAGCCTCATAATTCTAAATTAAGGTAAGTGGAAAAAGCTTATAAAATATTCAAAGCTCCTTTATCTTTCCTCCTCCCTCTTATTAGAAACTGTGCATGAATTTGCATAGAATAAACTGAGCTCATAAATCAAAGAAGAAACTGCAAGAATGCTCTTTGTAAGTTATAATTTAAGGTTAACTGTAGCACATTTTGCTTACTGTATTATTAATGACTTTCGTTCACTCATGACAAGATTACATATTAAAAATTGTTGGTAGACAAAACTCAGTTCATAATCAATTTGCTTCTTAATGTGAGCAATCCGCGTGCATCCCTACGGCGAGGCAGGTTTAGCGGGGATAATGCAAGGAGAGCCTTGGGAAAGATGGTTCTCCCACAGCGGGGCTCCCACAGGGGCATGATTGACAGGCAGCTCCAGAGGGGTATTGAGTGACTGCTGAAGGGCAAACCTGGAGGCCTGCAGTGGGCGCCGGGGCGGCCCCCCGAAGCCGCGAGTTGGCCTCCATCCTGCACAGTGCTGGGTACTTTCCAACACTGGCCGGTGTTCCGTGTCTCTTCGTCCTCCCATTCCCATTTAGGAAATCGTCACATTTCTTACTAGAAATGTATTTCTTTCCCACCATTCAGCGAACTCAATTTCCATACGCTTTCTCAAACAGTCGCCCTTCTCATTTCCCTTTGTTCTCCTTTCTGTATCTCACCGTCTGTTTAGATTTCCAGTCAGGTCCTCTCCCCGCTCTTGGCTCTTGACTTCTGGGTCTCAGCGTTTCCTCTCTTCCTTGGAAACGCTCCTTCTCCTACACCAGAACAAAGGATCTCCAACCCTGTCCCTGCAGCCACAGCTTCTCGCCTCCTCCACCCACCCAAGGGTCAGGTCTTTCACTGGAGTGGATGAGATCTCCGCTGCCTACCGACGCACTCACCCTCACTCGCAGCTGGAGGAGCAAAGAGAGAGACAGGATGTTTCCGGGTTATGGCGCTGGCTGTCGGCATGGGCGGGTTTGATATTTTACTTGAATCTTGTGCTTCATCCCTGGCTCAGCCTCAGGTAGATTTTTGGAGGGAGGACAAACTTGCGTGTCTTCTGAAAGTGTTGGAAAACTTACAATGAAATGTTATATTGCTCTATTTCGTCAGCGTCTTTAATCCTTGTGTTATAGATTCAAGTGAATCGGCATCCATTTATCTACAGAATGTGTTCAAATGAGGCCAAAATCCTACTCACACTGGAAACACTTGAGGTTGCAGCCCCTTGGCATGAGGAACCTTTGGCGTAGAGAGAATAGTGCCTCTACAATCCGGAAAGCGGTGGCTGCAGGTTCTAAAATATTACCAGGGGATCAGGGTGGAGAACTGTATCTTATTTGGAACCAATTTCTAATGGGACTGACTTCCTGTCCCCTCCTTTCTAGGCTTAGAGGTCCTCAGTGCCAGTACCTCAACATGAAAATACTCCAGAGAAACAGGAAATATTCAGAGGGGCTTAATGCCAAGCCAGAGGTGGCACAGAGAGAAAGAATGTGTCAGTGTTGGCAGAAAATAAAAGAATTGAGACTGAGAAACTATTCAGTCATGAAGTAGCGGGGGGGCACTTGAAAGGGGAGGTGACTCAGATGTAAAGAAATCCAGGACATTAA
Source organism: Spilogale gracilis (assembly GCA_004023965.1). NCBI lineage: Eukaryota > Metazoa > Chordata > Mammalia > Carnivora > Mephitidae > Spilogale > Spilogale gracilis. The sequence continues at coordinate 53,535 of PITA01006322.1, forward strand.
TTACTTTTAAATTAAATAGAGGAGATGAAACGAAAAGTCAAAAGGGACTCTTTTTTTTTTTTTTTTTTTTTTTTTTTTTTGCCTCGTTTAAAACTGAGTGTTCTTAGGAGTTACACTGTCACTCTCCTCTTATTTGACTCACCTGTTGGATGACCTCATTACTGTTTGGGCTTCAGCTCTATCTCTTTTTTTTGTTTTTTTTTGTTTGTTTGTTTGTTTGTTTTTTAAGATTTTATTTATTTATTAGACAGAGTGAATCAGCTCTATCTCTTAATCCATGAGCCCTACATCCCTAAACTTGGCACAGTCCACCCAATGGAGCTCCAGGCTTTTACTTTCAATGTCCTGCCTTATGTCTTCTTAGAGTTCCCACATAGCACCTCAAAATTACCATGTCCCAACCCTTCTTCCCCATCTAAGCAACCCTGTGGGCATTCTGTCCCCATGCATGACCATCATCCACATGGTTCCTAAGACGCCATCCTATGAGTCTTCCTAGCATTGCAGTCTCCAGTCTCCGTCCGTCACCAGCCTACCTGACATCTTCCAAACTGCAATGCCTGGGCCTTAGCATGGGCTCTCATCTGGGGGCCACTGTAATCATCTCTTGGCTGGTTCTTTTGCTGAGGTTATTAACCCCCGATCTAACATCTACACTGCCATAGAATGGTTTTCTAAAACAAACTTTTGGTCATGTCATTTCCTTATTTTAAATCCTTCACTGGCTCTTTGAATGATAAATTCAGATATCTCAGTTGTGGATACATAACCCCTTATGATCTTCCTCATGCCTGCCTTTCTGTAATCCCCTCCTTTTCATCTATGGGTTTCCCCAATTCAAATGGAATGTTTCTCTCCTCTCCTGTCTCTGGGTCTTTGTCTGTTTTCTCTCTCTCCTGTAACACCCAAATATTTGGCATTAACTCTTTTTATTTCACATTTAGCCAAAGGCAGAGCTTTTATTTTTGTAATGTTGCCAAAATGTTAATTTAATTCATTAAAAATGTATTGTGCATCTATTATGAAATTCTAGGAGTTGCGGTAGGTTGGGGAGTGAAGACAGTTGAGTAAAAGCAGAGAGAACAGGAAAACAGAGAAGACCCAGTCTTGGAGGATCGCTATCAGCCCCTTTTCCTTCCTTTCTGAGAGCACACCAATTGAAGCCCCAGGGAACTGTCCTGCTGAGCAGGGGCCACTCTGCCCTGGGACCAGCTGCCATTCTGGATAGTCTGACCTTTCTCTGGGTGGAGGCTGAGTGATGGATTCAAAGTGATTGGCGCACAAGAGCTATTTTCCCAGTTCTTTAAATTCAGAGGCCCAATACCTAAAATTAACACTTGGAATGGGACTCTTATTACTATGGTATTTCTTTTTCACCCAGTTCTAGAAGTCTAGCTGAGCTGCTAGGTTAATTTGCCAAGTTCAGTTTGTCACAGGCCGGTGTTTGGTTCCTCTCTAGCCTTGAGGTCCATCATGTTCATTAAAGTGCCACATTGCCTTGTACCTTGTGGGGGTAAGTGTTTCAGCATGCCTGGACAGAGAATGGTCCCTGCCCCCCACCTACATGAGTGACCTGCATTCGCATTTTGAGTGGAGCATTCTCAGGGTAATGGGGAATGGGACTTAAGGAGAAAAGGGAACAAAGGCAGGAGGAAAGGTGTTTGGGGAAGAATAGAATGAATGCCTCTATTTATGCTACTTGATACAGATGGACAGAAAACTGTAAATATCACAATACAGAATTGCTTGGTAGCTCATTTAAATGTTACCCCTCCAAAGTCACAAAATCATTCATAATTAATTCTCAGTTGATTGATGCAGATATATGCCCCTGGAGTTGAGGGGGTGAGATCAGTGTGGGCTGAGGCAGTCCAGAGGACCCCGAAAGAGGACCAGGATTGAAGTATGGAGTGGGAGGAGCAGTGTGGTGAGGGAGCGAAAGCACTGATGCCGCCTGGGTGACGTGAACTCACGCTTCCCTGAAGCCGCACAGATGGTGGGCTGACGCAGAAGATAAACCGCATTTGGGCCGACTGTCCTTGACACAGTGCGTGTGGAGAAAACCTTTCTTGAGAGTTGTGCTGAAGCCCCCTGGGTCTAGTCCTCCAGCTTGAACTCAACTCTGGGCTCTGTATGGAAGCATATAGAGAGCTTCTTCATTCCCCCCCATCTAATTCCGTTCCTCTGGAGGGTGCTCACTGCTATCAACACTTTGTCGTGGATTTTTCCAGCTCTCTTTTTATGCATTTACATATGTAGATACAGATACATATTCATGTATATACGCACATCCATAGAAATTCTAAACCTAAATGGGATCATTTCTATATATATACTTCTAATGAGCTGCTTAATTTATTGCTTACACAGGTACCTTGATGATCCTTCCTTGTCAGTTGCATTCATTCCTTGTAGTGTTCTATGATATGGACAACTCAGTATTTATTTAAACACAATGTTACTGACGGGCACTTAGGTCATTTTCAATTTTTCCTTAAGGCGAAAAACATCTTGGTAGCTACAGTTTTGGACCGAATGCGTGTTTCTCTGTAGGACAGGTTCATAAAAGTAGAATTGCTAATTTTAGTAAAAAGCCACTGGATTCCCACCAAAGTATATAACATGTGCCCATTTCCCCACATCAGTGTTATTTTTCCACTTTTTAAAAAAAGATTTGATTTATTTATTTGACACAGAGAGAGAAATCACAAGTAGGCAGAGAGGCAGGCAGAGAGAGAGGGAAGCAGGCTCCCTGCTGGGCAGAGAGCCCAACGAGGGCCTCGATCCCAGGACCCTGAGATCATGACCTGAGCGGAAGGCAGAGGCTTTAACCAACTGAGTCAAAAATGTGAAAAATGATATTTCATTATTGTTTCAAAATACACTTTCTTGGTTATTAGTTTAGTATCTTTTTTATGTGATTGGTTATTCTACTTTTTCAGGTCTATTTTTATTGCTCTAAAGAAGCCATTTGTCTCATTTCTATTCCTCATTAATTAGAGTTAAATTGGTTTGACTTCCACTGACTTTTGCCTAACCATCAAATGCCTAAGCCAAGTAATGTAAAAGTGTTAAGTGAGTTAAATAATCAATTGATCGATATGTATTCACTAGGCAATTAATGCCTCTAGTCTCTGCTGGATATTGTTGGGGATATGGCTCTGGCTTTTAAGAAGCTTATATGATCTTTTAGGGTGATAAGACTCAAACTGTAATCAATGACCGTGCCGCTGTTTACTAGACCCTGAGGACTATAGACAACCAGGGAAGAGAGGGGCTCTGTAGTTTGGAGTAGCTGGGAGAGGTCTCCTGAAGGAGAGGTAGTTACACTTAATATTGGAAGCCGGATGTCGGAGGAAGATGTGTGCGTTTTGGACAGGAGAATAGTGTGCATCAGGGGACTAAGTGGGTGAACTGTGGCTCGTAGAGGGTAGCAAGGCGTGTGGCCGTCTTACAGCACAGACTGTGGTCACCCACAGGAGTCCATGAGTTCTTAAGCTCCCGTGAATACTCCCGTAGCCCCATCACACACATAGAGACATTGTTTCAATCAATCCAGCTAGGTGGATTAGCCTCCGCTAGTTCTTGTGGTAATTTGCCTTTGTGAGGCTGTGTGTCAGGAAGTTGGGCTTTTAGGTTCCCAGTTCAGGGGGGCAGGTAAGGACAGGGTGAGGCTCCACCCTTCAGAACTCCACTGGCTCCCCCAGGAAGCTGCTGGATCCAGGACCTGCCTGATTGCAGCCCCTAAAGCCTCATCATTTTGTCCAGAGGTGCCATTGCTGCAATTATAATCCAAACCCAGAGTCAATTACTCACTGTGTGAATCACCCCCAAAAGATTGCTTTTTCCTTTTCCATTAGTATCACACATAATTGCACTCTGTATGGTTCCTAAACTCTTATTCCTGACTTCAATGTCCAGGAGGATCTAGGGTGATTATAAAGTCCCTTCATCTCCTATCGCTGACCTCACTGACACTTTCCATAAAGTTCTTTTACTATTTTCTTCATTAACAATACATCCACCTCCTACCATTAATTTTTCAGCTCCTTGTGAGGAAAGAATCACTGTGTTTTCCCTGCTGTTTTTTCCATATGTTCATCCTTTCTTCTTTTTCTTTGTCTCCGTATTAATGGGGAATGTTAATACTCACTTACCCTAGAGTTAGTCATCAAGATGGTTGGTTTTAATGGATCTGGCTTTCTCTTTTATAGCCACTATCAACTGAAGACCCCACACTTCCCCATCTCTTGGCCCTCAAGATCAACACAAGCTGCCCCAGGACATGACCTCTCTCAGGCTTTCTCTCTGACTCATCCTCAAGCCACAGCTCACCCCTACTTTCCCTCTCCTGCCCCTCAGGGAGGCTATCCTGGGTATCACCTGCCTGGGGGCTTATGAAATGAGATCAACCAATTCATCACAAATAATTTAACAGCCGCTAACTAATGTGACACGGATTACCGGAAGGTGAGTCATGGCGAGTTTTCCATAGCAAGAGAGATGGAGAATGAGAAGTAAGAGAGATGGTCGGGTATGGTACCAACCTAGCCAGATGAAGGAAGGGGACAGGCAGTCCTCCACCTGCTCTCCGAATGTCTGTAGGGATTCCATTCCATATTTGGGCCAGAACTCACATGCATAACGCCCAGTCTGGTTAAAAAAAAAAAAAAATCATTAGTAGGGAATTTTGGGCAGTGGTGATATTTTAAGAAAATCAAAATAGTGTGGCTTTTAGAGATGTATCAGGTGGAATCCACCTACCAGCAGAGGAGTAGAAGGGGGCCGAGGCAGTCAAAGGGTAGTCAGGGCAGGAGCATGACACAGCACAGTGTGTGACTAACCCAGACAAGCAGGTGAACTTTCAGGTCAGGGCCCAGGGCAATGAAGTTCTGGCGGCCCGAGCCAAGGGACAGTCACTGAGACTGAGCAAGCAGAGCGGGGCATTAGAGCAGCCATACAGGGAGGGTAAGGGTGTTCAGAGAGCAGGGCCAGGTCCAGAGTCAGTTAGCAGTTTCATTAGTTTTTTTTCTCCACAACGAAAGTCTCAATCTAATTCAACAGGGTTTGTTGTGTTTTGTTTTTTGCAAATTGCCTCATCAAATCTTTTTCCTTTAGTTTCCACAGAGGCAAGAAAGAAATAATTGCATTTGTTTTTTTGTTTTTTGTTTTTTTTTTTGCATTCATGTTTTATCAGTTTACATAGTATTTCATTAAAATGTGTCATTTTAATTAAAAGCCCCAAATGCCAAGAACATGTTTGGTCATCAGCACAATTTGACTCTTGGTGAGGATGGAATTCACAGGTGGGGACAGAAATATGCAGGCAAACCAGAGACTCGCCTCCGGAAGTCACACACGATTAGTACGCTCGGGTTTAAGAGCGAACACCAATTAACTCTAAGTGTGAGGTAAGTGTTACCTACTATCCCTCACTCTACTGATTCTCATCCAAAATAAGGAGGAAGAAGCATAAGGTCCTGAAGGATGAGGGATAAAGAGTTCAAGGAGGGAATGTGGCTGAAGGATTAAGGATGTAAGAATTGCTTGTAATCCTCTAGATACCTACAAGGGCGTCTACAAATGTGTGTGCATACATGCACATATGTAGAGGAGGGTGTACTGCAAAGAAACAACTTCTGATGTTTGGGAAATCATCTGCAAGCAAAGTGATGAAGTTAGAGACTAGATGATAAAGATTTAAGGAGTATTTGCATGACAGTAGAGCCGGCAAGCGCAAATCACGCTTCTAAGGAATTGGGTGCCCAGGTAAGGGAGAATTATAGGGAGTTCAGTGGAGGAGCAAGAGGAGATCAAGACGGATTTTTTTTTTTTGACATAAAGAAGTCAAGGTCATATTTGCAGTTGAAAGTAGCATGCGGACTGAGAGGGATATTGGAAGATGAAGAGGAAATAGAATAAAGTGGGGTAGCAGAGAATACATGCTGCAAAAACAAAGGCAGAGGAGAATTCAGATATCAGCACACTAGGTGAGCAGGGGCGGCTCTAAGACAAAAGCGGAGAAGGATGTATAAAAACCCCAGGAAAGAATTCTGCAACCTCTCCAAGAAGAGAATGCAGACAGATGATGATGGATAGATGGTTGGAGGGGTAGATGGACAGATGGGAACATTTCTCATGCAGTGAGGTTAGTGGGAGATAATATACTTACAATGACAATAAAAAAGAGGGAATAACAACTGTTTAGGTGGGTCAAGGAAGGCTTACCAGATAAGGAAAATATTACAATGAAGACTAAAATATAAAAAGGAATTTTCCAGGCAAACTAATGGAGGGAAATTCTGGCCCAGAAAATAACAGCTTCAAGTTCACAGAGGTGGAAAATGCGGAGTTTTAACTAGAGGTTTGGTGTGGCTTCTGAGCAGTGTTCTTGGGGATGGGGACAAGGCTGAAATTGGGCAGGTGAATCTGGACAAGTTGGCAAGGAAAAGATCTTACTACAAAATTTTTATTCTTATGTTAAGGAGACTGGATTTTATCCTGTAGTTCAGGGACCTCTGTCTGGCATTGATTTTGGAAACTCTGATTCATGTCTATCATGGAGTTACAGACATGATGCAATGGGGAGACACTTGGTAACCGTAATGTTCTTCTCATGGAATTAATTTCTGTTCCCTGTTTTGAAGAAGTCTTTCTGCAGCCTCTTAAAGAGACATGCATGATTTGAAGCATATGGAAAGTCCTGTTCCATAATTTAGGCATAATGAGAAATCTCAAAAGGTGTATTTTTTTTTTCTGATCTAGAAAATAAGGTCAAAGTGATGTACAGGGTTAAAATGTACAGGCTATCTTTATGTACAATAAAGCACTTTTAATTTTCAGAAAGAAGAAAGAAAGGGGAAAATAACAAGGAGGCTTCTGTCTGAGATCCCAAGGCAGACGTAAAAAACTGGAAGAGAAGATAAATATGAGCTATCGGCAGAGAAGGAGAATTGCTCTCCTTCACCCAGGCGGGGGAGAATGCGTCCTAAGGAAAGAAGGGCTTAGTAAGACTTTCTGAGGCTTCAGAGGCTCCTATGAGTTTTCTTTCCTTTTTTTTTTTTTAAACATCGACCAGAAAGCTTTGTTGTCTAGGAAAGGGTAAAAGGATGTCTGGTTGAATTGGAATTGACAAAACTAGGCAACTCAGAGAGGGCAGACTCAGGAGCAGCCTTTAACCACAAAAGAGATATTGAAGGCGATGCAATCGATGGAACCGGAGCGGGCACAGGAGGAAGATGATGAAACCCATCAAATTCGATCACTGGGCAGGAGTGGTCAGCATCAGCTTCCTCAGCAAGGGTCACTGGATGTCAGCCTCCATTCAGGGCTTTCACCTCCCCTGCTGATTACTTTCTTAGGATCATAAAGTTTGAGTGTCGGGAGGGAATAACGCATGCTGCCTGCTCCAAAACTTTTTCTGGGACTGGAATATCTTTCATTCATTGTGGCTTATGTGAATGGGTTTGCCGGACTCACGGGTTACAGAGCTGCTGGCTCAGCCACCTTGAGTACTTGAATGGTATGACCTCTCTTCCTAAAGACACATTTATTCATTCATTCGTTCATTCATTCATTTGTTTGATCAGTTAAAATGTATTCCTATCTATGGTAGGAGAACCTTTGCATTTTCTTCCATCAAGAGGTGGAGCCTCTTTCCCCTGACTGAGCACGTGATTTGGCCTACCTAAACAGGGAGGGTGACAGACCTCCCTTGGAGAGACTCCCCAACCATCCCAGTTGCCTCCACCATGTCTGAGGCCAGACATGCCTGCAGATAAAGCTGACTCCAGCTGGAGAGAAACAGATGCAGATGAGCACAACCCCAAATGCTAATGCACAGGATCTTTAGCAAACAAAGGGGCTCAAAATAAGCATTTAAACCAATGCCTTTTGAGGTAGTTTATTATGCAACACCAGCTAATTGATATGTATCAAAGGATAGGTTTAGGAAGACTCAAAGTGGAGGGGATAGAGAAATCCCTTCTGCCAAGTCTCTCAGGGAAGCCAGAGGCTCACCAAGAAAAGTTTAAGTAGAAGATAACTATCTTAAAACTGTCCTAAACAATGATCTATGAATATCATGAATTCAATCGTAACATTCAGGCAGAACTTCAGATAAATGTTGATTGCACTTCAAAAACATCCATCCAAATGACTGCATTTTAACAAAGAAACAATGGTATGTGTGGCATCTATCAGAAGCTAAGGAAATGTAGTATTCTCTGTCCCTAGAAGGAGGAGATGTGAAATGTATTTTGGCATCTCTGGAGTGATAGGTATGTGTCTGTAGCAGAGTCGGATACCTCTGGCTATGAACTTGATTATATCTTGATTATATCCCCTTTTTCTCCTGCTGTTTCCTTTTCATCAAATAATTCTAGGATATGATTTGGCTTCCGGTATATACTTGTCCACAGGAGAGAACATGCTTATCCATAAACACTGACATCCCATCTACTAAATAGTTATATTTCTCATTGTAAATTAATGAATTGAGCTTCTGTGTTTATAGATTGTTTCAGTAAGCTTGATTAATGCATTTGTTGTGTTACACATCTGATTTCAAATCTGCAAGCCTAGGGTGCAGAGAATGGTAAATTCACCAAACATGCCCATTTTTCTTGAATGCCAATGAAGCCCCTCTACCAGCAATTCTTGACCTCATTTGCACCTTTTCTTCAAATTGTAGCAAAACCCAGTTCCCCTAATACTCAGACCAATGCTCTTTTCACCTCTCCATTTGGTTAGTTATAAGGCTAGGTACTGTTTCTTAAGGGCTAAGTGCTACACATTGCTTTTAGGGCTTTTCATGGATGACTTCATCCAAACTTCACGATGACTGCAGGAGTAATGTATTCTAATTTTATAGATGAGGAAACTGAGAACCAGAGAGCTTAGTGACATTCACTTTGGTACAAGGAACAGAGCTGGGACTCAGACCCAGGAAGTATGACTCGGAATGCTTACCCACAAACACCAAACTATATCACTCATCCAACCAGGGATGAGGTTTTTTTTCATATCCCTTCTCTTTAAGAAGAAATCCAGAACATCTCTGTTCATCAGATTAAGTCCAAAGTCCTCTACATGACTATAAAGGCACTCTCTAATCTGATCTCGATCTATTGATAGAACTTCAACTCCTATATTTCATTTAACCTTAATAATTGCTTGAAGTGCTTTATACTGGGCATTTACCCCAAAGATACAGATGTAATGAAAAGAAGGGCCATATGTACCCCAATGTTCATAGCAGCAATTGTCACAGTCGCCAAACTATGGAAAGAGCCAAGGTGCTCTTCAACAGATGAATGGATAAAGAAGATGTGGTACATATATACAATGGAATACTATGCCTCCATCAGAAAGGATGAATATCCAACTTCTGTAGCAACATGGACTGGATTGGAAGAGATTATGCTGAGTGAAATAAGCCAAGTAGAAAAAGTCAAGTATCACATGGTTTCACTTACTTGTGGTGCGTAAGGGGTAATATAGAGGACAGTAGGAGAGGAAAAGTAAATGGGAAGTAGGGTAATTCAGGGAGAGAAATGAAACATGAGAGACTTTGGACACAGAAACAAACTGAGGGACTTGGAGGGAGGGGGCAGGGGGATGGGAGAGCCTGGTGGTGGGTACTGAGGGCACCTATTGCATGGAGCACTGGGTGTGGGGCATGGGCAATGAATCTTGGAACACTGAAAAAATAAAATAAAAAAAAATTACTTGAAGTGCTTTAAATGCCAGACATCAAGCTCCATGCTGATAGAGAAAAAAGGATGAATAAAAGAATTTATAACCAAAATAGGCAGATGAAACACAAACCTGTGAAAATATAACTAGAAAACAAGGCAGAAAGTAAATGATACTGTGAACATTTATAGCAAAAGAAACTCACTTCTGAGTCGGGGATGCTGATGACTTAGAGAAGAGATAGAGTATAAGGTCACCTCAAAGAGGATTGTACTAGACTGAGAGGAAGAAGAAAATAATTCATTACAGATAAGAAGAACAATATAAGCAAAGACAAGATCTTAAAAGAACCATGGTCATTATGGGGACAAAAATGCACAAGTGTGATAAGAACAAGGACTATGATTGTAATTAATGTGAAAAAAAAAAATAGATCACAGCTGGGCTGTGGACAGGTAAAGAGATTTAGACCTAAAGTGAAGGTCTGATCTGAGAAGAGAAATTACATAGTGTGATTTTAGCACATTCACAACAAGTTGATGGTTGGAACTTTTGAGAACTGGGCGATCTTCACTGCAGACTTCCAAAGGGGTTCGGTGGTTGAAAGGACTATCCTTCAGCTCCCTGTTCATTATCTGATAATCTGGGAGCGCTAATGGAGAATAGTGAGATGGCATGAACACTAACTAAACTGGTTTCCTATGCTGCATTCTGGGTCTTAACATTCACTTGAAATGCTCCTCAGTTGATGATTTCCAGGGTCACATGTGTTTGTGACAAACCTAGCATACATCCCTCTTATGTTTGTAAAGCTCAACAAGATACTAAAGGCTTTGAAAATTTCTGCTTCACAAAAATGAGCTAGCCCTATTTAGTATAGTTTTTATTATTATTATGGAACTTCTCTTGATTCTTGTAATCATTATTACCATCACATGGGTTAGGGTTCCCTGTACTGAAGATTGGGAAACCTTCCCTTTAATTGATGTCCTTCATGAAATACATTATACAATATATCTTATTGCTTTTGGGGACAGAAGACAGAGCACACTACTAACATCGGGGCAGCTGAGCTCTGCCACCCATGACTGGCTGATAGTGACTTTGTATGAATAACGGAACTGGATCAACATTTCTTCCTAGGAGAAAGGGGCTGATGACTTCTGATTCTTCTCCAATAAGCACCACAGGATTTAACTAACATACTGATAGTTTTGTATGTACAAGAATAGTCATTGTTTTTATAACTAAGGTCTTAGTCTGAATACCAAACCAAGTAAAGACTGTGTTACTGTTATGAACAGGTAGTATATCTGGGCCTGAAATAGCATGGCGTCTGCCTTAGTGCCTAACCTTGAATGATGTAAGAAAAGAAGAATGAACCTTAAGAATAACACATATTCCTACCACCAGATGCCCTAAAATGACCGTACAAAGGTCCTGGATTGGGCATCTGGGAAACAGTGAGGACTTAGGGATTAACTCTGTATTGACTGGGGCAAGTCAGGTCTCTTCCATTTGTTGCACTTGTATGACATGTGGAAAACGGATTTTAGGCTAGACCAGAGTCAAAGTCCTCTCTTGATCTAACACTGTATGACTATAGTGCACAAAAGCATTACTCTACTCTCATGGCCATGAAGAAGAGAACTTTTGGGAATGATGGAGAGTTTGTAATCCTACTTATTCTGAAGGGAATTTGAGTGTTCCTTATCTTACCTCCTTCCTCACATGTGTAAACTTTCATTAGAGCAAAGAGTCCAAATTTAGCTTGTGAGTATAGGACCAGGAAACTTGGAGGATTTTATGATTAATATCCTAGTAAGTCTCCAAAGCTCATCTCCAGTGATTTGAGCCCTGTTTGTGGCCTTCTCTGGACCATTTATCCACTCCGCTTTTGATATTTTCCTTTAAATTCACCTCCTAACTACAAAGGATCTATGAAATTAGTTCTTGAGCTCCAGAATTCAAGGATCACCATTCCTTGGCTGCTCTTAACCAGAGTCAACGCCCTCCCCAGAGCTCTAAATAAAGAAATGTAAAAGCTGGTTTTGGCAGCTCAAATGTAGTGACCTCAACTTGTGTTTCAGTTTTTTGTTTTTTTTTCTCTAGGTGAATTACCAACAGACTAATGATTGGGAAAGTTTGAAGAGAGTTAGAAAGGTGAGAAGGTAACATGCAAAGGGAATGGCACCATGGACAATAGTCTTTAGGGAAGGGTCTACTTTAAAAAAAAGGTGCCAAGTTTAAGAAGTATAGCAAATCTTCTATTCTTTATTGTTGCTTCACTAGGACTGAGAAATCTCATAGAATTGGCAGTGAGATAGTCAACCAGGAATGCCAATATGTCAAAAGGAAACCTTTTCCCTTCAGCAAATAAAATATTAAGAGGGCTCAACGAAAGCCAGTGGGAAGTGGCCTGGAGAAGGAGATGAAAAATTAATTTTAATGCATGGGAGACTAAGTAATTCACTTATTTCACAACCTCAATCAATTTTAATATTTTAGTATTTAATGTGAATGTGGTGCCTCTCCAATAATATTTTAAAAGTTGTTTCTCCCTTTTTGGCTTTTGTTCTACTACTGCCTTTTATTTTCTTAGCCATTTTTCTTCATGTCTTGATAGGGAGATTCCAGTGGATTTCACATTACTCAAGGCAGGTATCTACCCTCTCCTATTCTTACTAGTTTTAAAAGTTATAAAATTACCAAATAGTGAGCAAAGGCAGTGGGGAAGACCCCAAATCAGCTTTTAGGCAGGCTGATTTTTGGAGATGCCACTGAACCCCAAGAGCCTCTTAAGTCTTCTGGGACAGGCCATTGTGTGAAGAGCAAAATGGAGTCATTTAGTCATTAGTTGCTCAGATATCAGCCCAAGAGGGGAAGCTGTCTGCCTTTCTCCACAATTTAGACACTTATCTTACAAATTCACCAAGCTCCGTGATTTCTGAACAATGCCAGCTGTTAGGGAGCCATTTCCCTGGCATTTTCCCCATAATTTGATTTGAAAGGAAAAGATTAAACTCAGTCCGACCCAGAACTGTCAGCCCAATGCCCTCAAAGAGTTTGACAGGAAAAGAAAAGAAAAAAAAAAAAAGAAAAAAAAACAACCTTGCAGATTCTTAGATGAAGAAATCACCTGTACCTATGCATTAAGGAGGACAGTAAAGCACAGTCCATGGGCCAGACAATGAATGTGGATAGGACCAACCATGGAGATTTCTCCAGAAAGACAGACTATAGTGAAGGCTAGCGGCGCCTGGGTGGCTCAATCGTTGAGCGTCTGCCTTAGGCTCAGGTCATGATCCCAGGATCCTGGGATCTAGCCCTGCAAGGGGCTCCCTGCTAGGTGGTAAGACTGCTTTTCCCTCTCTCACTCCCCCTGCTTGTATTCCCTCTCTCACTGTGTCTCTGTCTGTCAAATAAATAAATAAATAAAATCTTAAAAAAAAATAAAGTGGAGGCTAAGTTCACTGTCCTTAATGTACAACTTTGGTGTAATGTTAATTTTAGGAAGAAAGTTCATATTGTATTTAAAGGTGATTAGCTGGTATGAGTATGCTAGCATTTTAAAGACAGTTATAACAACCAAGTTTCCCAGGTTGTGGTGATGCCTCTTCCAATTCAGTAATATGCGTTCTATTTATTCTTCCAGATCTGGGAAAGTACAAGTGTCAGAATGTTTATACTTCATTGAATACTTGTTTTACTTCACTTTCTCCTCACAAGAATGATTTAGATGATAATCTTGCCTGTGCTTCTCTGGTAAGATCATAGATTCCTAAAGAGGTTAACTCGTTTCAAATGAAGTACTCGATATATGCTATAGCTGGGTTTGGGTCCAGCTTCAAACCCTGGAGACTGTCAATGTATTATGCATTGTCCCTGTAAAAGGCAGTGGAGAAATGTTATAAAAATTCTAATCCAATAGTATGGTTTTTCACTTATACTATCATTCATAGTTTTTCAAAATATAAGCACTTTAAAATACTCTTCTTGAACTTGGTGCCATTGCCCTTCTGTCCAAGGCTATCTCTCAGTTTATTAAAGGACACTTTGAGGAAACCACTATTGCCTTTTTAATACCACCTCTCCATGTAAGAGAAACTCAAATATTTCTAATTTCTTTTGATAAATAAGTCAGTGTTTAATATTAAGAAATGTATTATGTATTCTATAACATAACACAAAATTTCTTTCAGTTTAAAAATAATCCAATTTCCCTTATTTCACAGATGAAGAACTAGACCGAGACATGAACTTCCCAGCCACAGAGTTCATTGGTGGCCAAATTGGAGCTGGATCTAGGACTCCTGTACACCAGTCCCTTGATTATCCCACTGTTTCATTTCAAAAGCATTAAAACTTTCATTTTACATCACTTCCTAGAGTAATGAGACCCATAGTAGTAAATATATATGTTTATATATATGTATTTATACATATACATTTTACCATGTACATGAGCACTTTTATCTTTCTCCCAGCTTCACCCTTTTTTATGTGACATTTCACATGTCTTCCATGTTTACAACAATTAAGACTTTAAGTTTCCCTGTTCCTTTATTCACAGCTGTGCATAGGACAGTTCTGACAAAACGTTGTCTTCATTAATTATTTAATGATTGATTAATCCTCTTTGAGGTAAATTTGCATGCATTTATGATTTTAAATTCCTCAGTATGTAATTTATATTATTTCTTATCTATTTATCTTTTATTGGTAGACTTCTGTCAAACTCAGAGGTCATCCTGTGCTGAGACACTGAATGCCATATTCCAAAAGCAACTAGGACACCATAGAATTTGGTTCTGTTAAAAGCTCATTTGACATTGCTGAAAGTTACTCAATCTAAATTTCCATTCCCATATGCCAACATGTCTCCCAATGATCAAAAGTAATGAAACTGTGGTAAATAACAGAAACTCTTGACTTAAAACCCAAGGGGGTGCCTCTGCCTTTAGAGTCCGTGAACTTGTTGCGAGGGAGGGAAGACTTAGTGGGAAAGGAGAGACCCACAGAAAGTGGTCAACTGAGAAGGTATTAAGGTGAGATGATATGTAAAAGAAGGATAGTAGAGAGACTCCAGATTTTAATAGGGGTTTGCATTTACTTGGGTTCCTAAGTAATTTATTTATTAAGCAGTGTGGAAAGATAGAATTTTGTCTTTCAGAATTCCCAGAGATTGAAGGGCAGGTGAACCAACCTATAACTACAAAATGCAAATCATTCCACCTAAGGGTAAGTGTGTGTGTGTGTGTGTGTGTGTGTGTGTGTGTGCATGCACACGCGTGCATATGAGAGAGAGAGAGAGAGAGAGAGAGAGGAGAGAGAGAGAAAGGGTTTCATATAAATAACATTTTTGATTCATTTAACTGCTTTGTACTTGAAAGGACATAGTATGGTTTTACAGAGACTCACAGACTGTAAAAACATAAGATATTATGAATGGATAAGAACAAGAACAGACAACATAAGAAATTTAAAATGAAGCATATATAAAATGTACATCATACAGAAAAGTATACATTTGATGTAGGCGAGGTGATAGAACTCTAGTGTCAAAGTGTTCTGACATTTACTACCTCTGTGACTTTAGGCAAATTTGTTTTCTCTTATTTAGACAAGTCCAACATGATTTTGTATGTGCTGTGTTTTCAAACACTTACAAGATGTTGTCCCTGTCCTGTAGGATCTGGCAGTCTAGATGGGAAAACAAGATTTACCCAATGGAAACAATTAAAATTTACTCTTCTAAATATATCCTCACACATGTTCCATCTCACTCAAACCTCCATCTTTTCCTCTTTGCTTCTGGTTTAGCCAACCTGATGTCTGTACTCCTTTCTGTACCATCTAGCAATAACAAAAATGTTCTGATATGTTACTCCTTACTTCAGATGAATAACAGGTTCTGAGTATTCCCATCATCACTGATAGGAGGGCATCTTCACCATGTTTGGCAGTTACTATCTGTTGTTGTGTTATTTGTTTCTGTTGTTATTTTTCTTCTGACCAAAGTCTTACCCTGTCCTAGTTTTTCCCACTTGCAGAGCCTCCCTACGTCTATGTCATCTAGTGCCCCTGGCATTGTGTCCCTATATTACAGCCTTTGTCATTTCTATCACTCTGAATGGCTGCATTTGCTCTCACTCCTTGGGGTTTTACTCTCATTTAACTTTGACACATATCTTCATTATCTCCCTGAGAGGAACTCCAGGGGCCTAGAATGAACTGCTGAAAGTGCCTCATGCAGTTTTCCAGAGGTGGTAGCAACTGGGTGATGCAAACTTTAGAGGACGGAATTGTTAGATTCTGAAGAGCACAGCTGTGAGGCACTCTTGGTACTCACTATTGAGAAGGAGCCAGTGCTGGGACGGACTGAGGCTGGAGAAATCAAGTCTGCCCTAGGGTTCCAAGTGGGAGCAGAATGCTTCTTAAGGCCAACTGCTCAAAATTGAGTGATAATTCTACCTGATAAAATATGAGGTTTGAGTCCATGGGTACTCTACCCAAGAGAGCAAGGCTAGAGAGATTTGCTGGAAGGAGTTGGGTTTCAGTTATTACATAAGATATTGATGACACAGTGATGAGTATGACACAGATTGGGTCTCATGGGGCACTCAGAGTCATGATAAGTCTCTACTTAAGTAGCTATCTGCAAGAATCTTGTTTGTTTGTTTGTTTTTTAAGAGGATTGGAAATAAATCCTCATAAGCATAGCTATGTTCTATTGCCAGGAAAGTTCCTATTCAAATATTTTAGATCATAATTTCATAAATTTTTAAATGTCTGTTTTACCTTTTTAAGAGTTATTAAAAATAATTCAGATTTGTATTGAATTGCCAATGTCATTATAACAAAATACTTAACATTACACTTTTAGCTATAGTATTATTGGGAATTTTTAAAGAAGGTGGGGCTATTTAAATCTATTATCAACGACTCCAAGTTACAGTGATTCTTGTCTTCTTAGAAATTATTTTCATTGTTTTACTGTCATATCTATATTATAATAATATCACATAAATGTTAGTGTGTATGAGTATATACTATGTATAGTGACATATACACACTTTAAATATTTTTTTCATTTGTAAAAATAGATATATCAGTTTTGAGAGTGTTTATATCTCCAAAAGTCAGTGTTTTTAGTGTTACAATTCTAAGTTCATACAAACTAATATTTAAAAAAATATATTTTTATTTATTTATTTGTCAGAGAGTGAGCATGCACAAGTAGGGGGAGCAGCAGGCTCCCTACTGAGCAAG
This sequence comes from Spilogale gracilis, assembly GCA_004023965.1. Lineage (NCBI taxonomy): Eukaryota > Metazoa > Chordata > Mammalia > Carnivora > Mephitidae > Spilogale > Spilogale gracilis. The sequence continues at coordinate 70,503 of PITA01006322.1, forward strand.
GAGCCTGATGAGGGACTCGATCTCAGGACCCTGGGAACATGACCTGAGCCAAAGGCAGACGCTTAACCAACTGAGCCACCCAGGTGTCCCATGTTTTGTTTTTAATGGCCAAGAGAAGTTCAGGCCATTCAGTCACTGGCAGGTGGGCGGAGTGTGCACAGAGAAGTTATCACCCACCTTTTCTCTGTCAATGGCTAGTCTGATGCAGATTCTCCTCCTAGTCTTAGGAAAACAGATACAGTTGGGGAAGGCCACTTTTCCGAATCTGAAAGCAATGCTGATTATGAATTTCACAGCGCACCAGGTAATCTGGTACCATGGTTCTGTGACAGGGCTTTTCTTGAGGCTCTGGAATTTTGTGCCTTTGTGCCATCCCACTTAATAACTCCATGAGCACTGATTGCCGTTGGGGCATGGGATAAAAGCATGTCTGGGTGTCTCAATGTCATGTTTGTCTTGGGGTCAAACATTAAGAATTAGACACGTCTTAAGAGATAAATCACTGGAGTAAGAAGAATGTTGACTACTGCTTTGCTTATACTCAAACTGAGACGGGAATTAGAAGACCAGCACCAGAAAGTCAGCAGTGGAGCAGGAGCAGATAAACATCATACACAATAGGAGTGGTAAGACTGGAAATAAAAAGTGATGGCGAGGATAAATAATAGCTCTCTGAAAGGGGGACGCTAAGAACTCAGTGGAAAAGTACCACAATTAGCATTAGGAACTAGGAGGTGAAATCAGAAAGCTGGAGGGAATATGAGACTCGAAAAATTGGAAGAATCTATCACATAAGTTCTCTTTAGAGCCTGACTAGTGGGCAACGGTCTTAAACCTGTCCCTTCTCCGTTCATGCCATAGGCCCTCCTTGAAGCTAGTTCAAAAAGAGTTCCATGTGGAATTTTTCAAACATCAGTGGACAGCAGCCTCTCCTGGAAGCCTTGTTAAACACATAAATGCCTCTGTCCAAAACCTGATCTAGAGGTTAGAAAAAGTAAATCTCCTGGTTTAAAACCTTTTTTGTATAAAGGTCCAATAGTAAATAGTTCAGGTCTGTGGGCCATATGGTCTTTGTCATAATTACTCATCTTCTGCTGTTCTAGCATGAAAACAGCCTTATACAAAATGTAAATAAATGAATGTCGCTGTGTCCCGATACCTTATTTATTTATTTAGTTATTTAGTTATTTATTTATGTATTAACAAAACAGGTGGTATGACAGATTTGGTCTGTGGAACATGGTTTCCTGACCCCTGGTTTAGAGCAATGTTGTTCTTTCCCCTAACATAGTAGCCTAATGCATCTTGAAAAGAAAATTAGTAAAACACAGGCCTTCGAAATAGAAAGCCAGATGTTTCTCTTAATCACCAGTTTTGCAGAGGTGAATGTTGGTTTCAGTATCTCAAGGTTGCTGAGATATGGATGTACAAAACAGTGGTGGCAAATATAGTTTCTTTTGGAACCTACAGGAAAGGGATCTCATTCCCCCAAGTAACTCACTCATTTGCCTGCTCTCATGTCAGAAATTCTACCTTTAGTAGATCCATTCAATTCATTGCACTGATATGTTTCCCAAAGGCTGTACACAAATGAAAGAAGAGAATAATTGTTCACATCCTCAAGGGGCAGGAAAAGCAAATTTCCTTTTGACAACTTAAATACTCCTGAGAAGGAATAAGCAATACTTATCTACAGGAAAAATGGGTTGAAGACAGAAATATGGAAATTATTTTAAGCTAGCATCAAGCGTTAACAGCTAAGTGTAATTGTTTATAGAATTCTTTGTGCACGTGTGTGTGCACGTGCGTGTGTGTGTCTGTGTGCGTGTGCGTGTGTGTGTGTATTATGTAAGATGTGGTTAGGAAGTAGGAAGGCAGTAAAAAAAAAAAAAAAAAAAGGAAGTAGGAAGGCAGTTATGAAATGTATTAAAGAAACGAGCAGCACTGAAAAGACACATTTCCAAAGGCATTTTAGTGAAAACCCAGCTCCTCTATTAGCTCAACTTTCTCCTCCCAGTGGGGTGCAATCAGTTTCTTGATTAGCATTTGCAGCCACAAGGATTTCAAGTTGCTTCTACATGATTCTCGGGGACTCACCAGATCATCTCAGAAGGAGCCAGCTCTCTACAGCCACCTGCCCATCTCTGTGGGCCCAGGACTCCCGTGAATGTGTCACAGTCAAATGTAGGAAAGTAAGAATGCTGATGTTTGCTTTAGGGGACTCTTTCCTGTGACTTGTCCTCTATGGCCCTCTTAAACTTTCTACATTTTTGCCTCCTCTGCACATTGGCCTAGAACTGCCCAGAACTCCCAGACCTTTCCCAAGTCCCCCATTTTTCATGAAAACTTAAACCCAGTTTGCCTTCATAGAAGGATATTGTGTCCTAAGATGGGACTTGACTTCTGGGAACAGTTAATTTGATAACCCAATTGAAGATAATACCTTTTCAAGTTATTTGCATTTTTTTCAGTTAAGATATTTGCATTTTATTGGGGGTTTATACTCTTTCCTCATAAGGACTTGCTAATTGGAAATTTCATTAGGAGATGGTCTCAAACACCTCTGCTGGAAAGGTTCTGAATCAGAATGCTATAGTTAACTGAATGTCAGGAGACCTGCATTTTTGTCATGTCTCAAATGACTAAATTAGTTATAAAACTATGTTCCCATTATGCATCTCAGTTTTCTCATTCTCTAAAATTATAGTTTGGAATTACATGATTACTGCTTAAAACTCTGGGATAAACTAATTTACACTAAAGTATTAATGACTGACAGAAGTTTAATTAGTTAGTTATCTAGGTACAGCAGAAATTTTGAGAGCTCTTAGACCCCAAATGTTCTGTAGGAGTCTCATTTTAGACAGCATTAACAATGTAGGGGGCTTTCCAGTTTCTTTCAAATCATGCAAGTAGGCTGCAGCTACAGTTGAGGCAGACAGAAAAATGGCCAGAAAGTTTTATTTTCTTAAGGACCATTGCTTGCTATGATTTCTGGGAAAATTTGGAGTAGGAAAGGACCTCAAGCCAACATGGAATAATAAGGCATGTTTCTTTTTAAATTTTGCATATAGTATCAGAAGCCCTGTAAATCTTCCATATTTAATAGGACTCTTCACTTAAATGGCTATTTATTTCCTCTGAGATGAAAGGTATAGTTCTTAATGTGTTATTCAGATTCATTACACTTCACGTCCTTGTGAAAATTAATAAAAGAAAAGCTCATTTAAAATGGAGTCAGGAGGCCAGCAGAGGGAGCTCTCAAAGCCTGTCAATTACAGACTCCAACAGGAAGAGAGATACCTTGCACTCCCAAGTGGGAAGAAGTATGCTTTACTACTCAGGTAGGAGGTACAAAGATTTTGTCCTTGCTCAGCAACAGTCCAGCCAATGAAAGACTGTCCCAACTCAGCCAATGAAAGACCACTATATTTCGAGTTCCCAGTTTACACCAAGAGACTTTTGGTTTATGACAACTGCTCCCGACTTTCCCTTTTCCTCTCTAACGGAGCATTCCTCTTGTTTGTTCTCCTCACTTGCATATGGCTTTATTGTAGCTTGTGTGTCCTGAGTTGCATTCCTCTGTTCTTTGCTGGCAAACTAACTGATGGTTTTATTTTGAAGGTTAACATCTTCATTCAACAGCTAGTAATGACGACACTGTTACAGGCACTCTTCAAGTACCTGGGCAAGTGAACACAGTCCATAGAGTCCTGACCTCATTCTGTATTCTGACCAGAGCAGGCAGACAATTTACAACTAAAAACTTAGCATGTGTCACTTATAAAAGAGCAATACAAAGAAGAATGAGGAGTAAGACAGAAGAAAGGTCTAGACAGCAATGGAAGGTAGATGCTGTTCTAATGGGGAGGCCAGAAAAAGCCACCCTGAGCAGGGGACATTTGATCGGATGTGAAGGAAATGACAGAGGCATCACATGGGATCTGGGCCAGAGGGTTCCTGGCAGACATGATCTGTTCTCATATACCGTTCCTGACTTTTAATGATCTTCCCTGTGCTGATTCGGCTTTTCTCCCTGTACTATCTCCTCTCATCACTCATTTTAAGCCATTCCCTCCTCTATCCAAGGTTCCCTCCTGGAATTTATAATTGATTGTCATTATTTCCAGGTTCTTTTTTTTTTTTTTTTTTGCCAGTTCACCTACTTGCTAAAATTATTTATAATTACCAAATCCATACTCGTGGCATTTCTGAGCTCATCTGTGGACATGGGCATGCACAAAGTAGCAAAAAACTGGAGTCACCCCATGTACACATTCCCTGCTGAGGTTGAACAAGGAGATGCTCTGCTTTCTTGTTTTACCTCTCATTCTGTAAACTATTGTCCTTGTTGTGTTCTATTTAGTGGGACATTTTTAATATTTTTATGCTTTTGTTGTTGATTTATCTATTTAAAATGGCCCCCAAGCAAAGTACTGAGTTGCTATCTATTGTTCCTAAGTGAAAAGGCTGGGATGTGCCTCATAGAGAAAATCTGTATGTTATGTAAACTTTATTCAGGCATGAACTGTAGTGCTGTTAGACATGAGTTCAATGCTAATGAATTATCAATATATATTAAAGAAGGTATTTTTATTTTTTTGTTTTTTAGAGGGACTAGAGGCAGAGGGAGAGGGAGAGAGAAAATCTTAAGTAGGCTCCATGCATGGAGTCTGACTCCGGGCTTGAGCTCACAACCCTGAGATCATGACTTGAGCCGAAATCATGAGTTAGGTGCTCAACCAATTGACCCATGCAGGTGCCCCGAAATAAGGTGTTTTAAAGTAGAAACATACATAACAAAAGGTTATCAGAGGCTCATAGGAACCTAACCCTGTTTTTACCCTAGGAGCAATGGTTCAGTATTTGTGAATTCAGAGTTCCTGGTGACTTTATAGAACATTAACTATAGATAGTAAGAATCAACTATAACTTCTAGTTCTTGCCTCCAAAGATACTTTTTGGGGGGTACCTACATATTTTAGTATCCAATTATATTCTAATTAACACAGCACTATATTTGCTTTTAAGCTCTTCTCCAATTGTTTTCTGCATTTTTTTCTGATCTATCACTTTGGCTAGCTCCCAATCATTGAGCATCTACTATGCGCCCAAAATGGGTGGGGGATTTTCATTGGAATGGCACTGAAAAGTAAGCCTTAGCAGGCTCATTTGGCAAATTAAAATCCTGAGGCCTAAGAGGTTCTGAGATTTGCCCAAAGTCACCCCGCACATACGGCTGAGGAGTGCGGATGTGTTCTAAGGCTTGCCTTTATGTTTTGCACAGTTCTGGGTCCTTGATAGAAACTCAGCAAGCTCAACAGAGTGTTACACAAAAAAGACAAAAGAGGGAGGGGAAGTCAAGGACAATTCATGCTTTGTGTTGGTTGGTAACAAAGCTATTTTTCTCTCTGGAAGAAAGAGATGAAAGTTCTGATATTCAAATGCTCACTCACCAGGCACCCTTCAGAATTCCCATCCATCAGCTGGCAAATGGACACATTTTAACAAGCACAATCGCAACCAAGCAAGTTCTGGCAACAAAATATGCCTCCACTAATGATATTCAATTGTTCTAAGAAGACAAAATGGTCTGAAGTGTAATGAGATGCCAAACACACAAACGCACAAACAGGCTGCTCATATTTAAGTCCTTATGTTTCTTGAAGTGAAAACTCATTTTAAGAAGATTATGGTGCATATATTATAAAGTGGGATGATATTCCACATTCATGCCCCACTGGGGCCCTGACTGTATTAAAAAAATGAAAACAAAACCAACAACATTTTGTTCCCACACAAGTACTTCGCTAATAGGACATGTGACGTGGTAGTCATTTGTTTGGGTTATTTTTATTGCAGGCTTTATGGATGAATTCACTCTTTAGAAACAAAATGTGTTCAGAAAACTTTTCAATCAGGCTCCTGTGAGTAGGAATATCCTACAAACAAGGGGCAGAGGGTCAGGGCCATGGGAATAGAATTCTAATTGATGAGGTGGGGTGAGAGGGAGGGAAGGGAATAAACTTCCCAGCAATGTGTCCAGCCCTCCCCCCACACCTTCTGGCGAGAACAAAGCAACAAAGCCAGATTTTTATCCTTGACCAAATTTTATTCAACATGTGTTTATCAGTGGCAAAGATCCATGGTTTCAAACATTTTATTATTATAAGTGAAAGCCTTTGTTGTCATGAAATCCTTCTGAGGAATGCAAATAAGTAAAACATATGAAACAGAAATAATATGCTGAAGTGAGGGGGTTGTTTTCCAAACACTTTCCGTCCCCCTGTTTTTTTTTCGTAGCAGCTCTGAAAGGGCTTCTGGAAATCCCTTAGACTCCAAGAAACTGTGAAAAGCACTGATTCAGATGAATTGAGATATTTCAATGTCTAGGAGAGATGAATGGAATCGTTAAGGGAAGGATATGTCAGGCAGGGCTTTTGCCTGTTTTCTTTTGAAAACACTGTATGTTTCAAAGAGAGAGTAAATGGGGATGGTGAGTTAATTGTAATTGTAAAGATTCTTGAAATGAGTAATTGTAGGAAGCACTCCCAGGGCTGATGGAGGGAAAGGAAGGAAGTGGTGGTTGCTCAAGCCTACTAAGCAAGGGCCACATGATCAGAGCTGGTACCGTAGGAGGGCCTCAGGGGTAGAACCAGGGTGGCAGCCACTTAATGAGATGTGCCTAGAGGGACAGAGAAAGCAAGGAAGAAATGCTGCTTCATCGCTACCGCTGCGTCTGACCTCACTGATACCGCCTAGTCATTGAACCTACTTGGAAGCCTGCTGAAAAAACTGACTCCCTGGGTCTGGCATTCCCGAGCAGAGTTGAGAAGGGCAGGCATGAGATGAAGAGGTAGGTCAACAACTGGCTCAGTCCATTTGTCGGGCTATTTGCCATCCACCCATACCCTTCTACTCATATTTATGATTCTTGCACCACATCGATGGCAATGTCATGCTTCTGCCTAATAAAATCGAATCCTCCTTGGTACCTAGGAAGATGCACACAGTCTTCTGCAAAGGGATGACGCCAAGATTCCTTGATCATTCCCTGCCTGTGTCCCTGAGTGATGTTAGTTCCTATTCATTTCACATGCAAAGCCCATTGGGATATTCTGTAACATAAGGCAAAATTTAAAGTTCAGCTACCATCTATGTTCTATATAAAATAATATGGTTCATTAGGTATAACAGTGAAAGGAGCAGTCCCATTTCTACCTCTTCATTTCCAAACTCAGGCATTTGGGCTATGGAAGAAATAGTACCACATACTGGTCATGAGTTCAGAACACATATCACATTTTGAAAATGAGTTTGCCATTTCATTTCATCATTTTATGTTGGCTAAGTGCATCTGGGGGAAGGAATATATGGCATAAAACGAGTGAATGTCATGGAATTAGCCCACTGCTGCACTTTCATGCTAAAATGAGTTGTTTGGTTGGGACTGCTGTTGAGTGGCATACAAGGATGGTGAGTAAGACATCTCATTAATCCATGGGTGGTGGTACTGGCAGAAAAATTTTGAACAGAGAAGAAAAATTCTTACCAAATTAACTTTGGTTTTTGGGAGCATATTACTGTTCCCAATGTTTTAGAAAAGAATCAAATATAATCAGACTGCCATCAGATGGCTGAGATGTTCCCCTTGAGAAATGAGAACCTATTAGGGCCTGTTAGAAGATCTGGACACTCAGCAGTGATAGAAGCAGGATTTTTTTTTAGTGAGGGGAGAGCTCATGCTGTTGACCCATATATAAATTTTTATTTCTGCTCCCATGGTTATTTGAGTGAGTCCATTGACTAAGAAAAGGGGCCGCTGGGCAGAGGTTGGCTAACACCCACAAGAAGGGTCACTTTGTGTAGTATCTGAGAAATTCCTCTGTTATGGGTACCATTCAGTAATCAATAACACAGAACAAATATATACTCTCTTGCTATGCCCCTCCTGGGTGAGTCATCCCATGCTTCTTCCCCTGAAGTTCTGAGAATTCTGTCCTTGAATGTTTTTTCTTTCCAGTTATCTGATCCTTAAGCCAAACTATTACCTGTTGCTGGTGAATCAGTGTGGATTCACAATTCTGGCCATATATCCATCCAGGAAAAGTAAGTAACTTTATATACTTCTCAAAGTTAGGCCAATGAGAAGACTTCCTTCCACTGCTGTCTTTCAGGGACATTCTTGATTAGCACAATAACAATCACTTAGGACTGATGGCAGCATGTCCTGCAGGATATCTGTGGAACTAAGCCTGAATTATTTCTTCCTCTGTAAACTGGTCATTGAGATTTTCCCATAAGGCCACAGAAGTTGGTTAAAGGAATGATGACAGAACATGCATTTTGTGGAAGAGCGATTTATGGAAGTATGGAAGAAGATTCTGAGCCTCCCGCTTGTGCAATTTATTTGTGCCTTCAGATGTCTCTAAAACCTCTTTCTATATGTAACACCTCCATTTGGTAGTGGAGCTTCTCATCTCTAAATTGATGAACACTCAACTCATGATGTAACTTGCTGGGTCAGAATTGGTCCCATGATGAGATATTAAATCTCCATCAGAACCCAATACCAACCTAAGAAGTTTTTCCACCCATAAAGCTAGTGGTATTTTCAGAAGGGAGCATTATTTTGCTCCCAAATCTTAGTGGAACAGCACTACGATCTGTCTGTTGGTGAATCGCAGGGACTCCATCCAGCATTTCTGTTTGCCACAGTTTTTCTGAGTTTCGTGGGAAAGGCTGGTCACTAAGGCAGCAGAGCAATGTCTACCACAACCTCGACCAGCTTCAGAACCCACTTACAACTCAGTCTGTCAGCTCATCAGTAAATGGGTTGGAATGACCCCAGATTTTCTCATTTTTGTTTAGGTTGTCTCAAAAATCCAAAGAAACCAAATATGCATTGCTCTGATTTCTTAGTGACAAGCTGTATAAGGAGAAATTCCACTGGACTCCTAGAAATGTCACCATGGGTCCAGGTCTCCATATTTCTATGGGGTTTATCTCCTAACTTCTGGTATTTTTGAATGTTATTAAGGCATCTACAGTAGTTGCTACTAGCTATTCATCAAGGTCAATCTGCATGATATCATCAAGATAGAGAATCAGAATGAGGTTCTATCAGGTATGCTCAAATCCCTGCAAGTTAGTTTTTGACAGAGGTCAGGGAAGATTCTCACAGCTGTGGAGCAAGTCACTTGAGGAATATTGCTGACCTGTCAGATAAAAGCTTCCTGCTTCAGGTTGTCTTTAGAAATTGGCATATATAAGAAAAAAAAACAAACCCAAACATTAGATACATAAATTCCTGCATGCCCAGTTCCAGGGAATTTTGTTTTGTTTAAGGAAAGATAATATATCTGGAATATCAGTTGCAATCTGAGCCACCACCTAATTTATTCTGTGTAATCCACAGTCATTTTTTCAAAATCAAGGCATCTTCTGCATAGCCAAAAAGTTAGTGATAAGTAATTAGTTAAAAGGGTGATATGATATGATAGAACTCACCACTTGCAAATATCAAGTCTTTTGCTACTATATATTATTATCAGTCAAGATCCAATCAAGATCATTGAGAAGACATTACTTTTCCAAAGATGCTACCAGAAGCAGAGAGGGTTCTTCTTCCCTCTTCCCAACTTCTGGTCTCTCACTAATGCCTCTTTTTAGGGAAACTAACAGGATACTAGTTGGCAAAGGAAACTGGAAATTTTAATTTAGACACACACACACACACACACACACACACACACACACACAGAGCAGAGAAGTGTCAATGTAAGGCTGTTAGATACTAGATAAATAACTAGTATAGTTACTTTTCACATAAAAAAAATGAGCACTTGGCCCAGACCTTATGATTTTATGTGATTTACAGGTATCTTTGTTTTTCCTTACAGGATACTATACAAAGAGAAAGAAGATGGTAAATGTAAGGAAATGTGCCTCAGAAGGCTACAGTGTAACAGGAAAATCTACAATGCAAGTCCTGGCAACTTTGTATTTTTCAATCAAACCCAGAAGGTTAGAACCGGTCAAGCTGAAATAAACTGGTGTTGATCTCATTGTAGTGACAGGAGGCGATTAAGGTGAGAAACATACCAATATAAACGTGTAGACTCAGGGAGGGGCAGGGTGAGGAGTCACGCACTGACATCACTTCATTAAAAGATGTGGCATTTCAGGTGATTGCCTACCCACTAGGAACCATCAGGATGCTGTGGCTTAAAATAGAGCTCATTCAAACAAAGATTGTACTTGTGAAGTGAAACTTATGTATCGTGTAGGATAGTTAGGGCAAGATGGGTTCACTGATATTTATCCATATATTTACCCTTTCTATTGTGTTTCATTCCCACATACTTTTTTTGTTTTTGTTTTTGTTTTTTGAGTCTGTCTTTCATAATCTGTCTTCTCCAGAACTCTTTTTAATGCTTCCTATAGTGCAGGTGTTCACTGATAATTCTCTCAGTTTTTCTTTTAGAGATTTTATCTATCTATCTATCTATCTATCTATCTATCTATCTATCTATCTATCTATCATCTACCTATCTATTTATTTATTTGAGAGCGAGAGTTCCTGGGGTGAGGGAGGAGCCCAGGGGGAGGGAGACCATAGGGGAAAGAATCTCCAACAGACTCAGAGCCATGAAGGGCTTGACTTGAGGCTCAGTCCCATGACCCTGAGATCATGACCTGAGCCAAAAACAACAGGCAGAGACACCCAGGCACCCCAGCTTTTCTCAGTTTTGTTTCATTAGATAGCTCATTTATTATGCTTTCACTTTGGGAAGACATTTTTATTTGGTTTAGAATTTTATGTTGACAGGTGTTTTCTTTTGGAACTTCTAGGATATTATGTTATTATCTGGCTTCTGTATCCTCTGATGAGAAATCAGCATTCACCCACTGTTTCCTATTTGAAGGCAATGTCTTTTTTTCTCTGGCTGCTTTTTAGGTTTTACTTTTTGGTGTTTGGTTTTCACATGTTTCACTATAACATATGTATTAACACATATGACATAAACACATATGACAAATACATAGATGTATTTTCTTTGTAATTTTCTTGCTTAAAGTTGTGTAGAGTTTTTGAATTTTGGCTTCAAATTTCCATAATTTTTGGAAAATTCTTAGGTATGACTTCTTTGTATTTCTCTTACCTTATTCTCTTTCATTTCTCTGTAGGGGTTACAACTACACATACATTATAACTTCTCACTGTGACCCATTTCTCTCTAATACTTTCTCTCTCTCTAGTACTTTCCATTTAGTTCTCTCTTTGCTATAATTATTTTGCACTATTCTGTCTTTCACTTCATTAATCCTCTCATCAGCTATAATATAGTGGCTGTTAACTTCATCCATTGAGCTCTTAATTTCAGATATTGTCATGTTTAATTCTAGAATGCCATTTGATTCTTTTTTATAGTTTTCAAGTTCTATGGCAAAACACTCCATTTTGTCATCCATTTTCCTGAACATATTAATTGCAATTATTTTAATAGCTGTGTTTGATAATTATAGCACCTGGAGTACCTGTGGGTCTGTTACTATTGTCTATTTTTCCTCTTGGTCTAATTTCTTGAAATACATGGTAAGTTTTGATTGAATGATGGACTCTTTTTAATTAAAAAAATAAGTTCTGGATAGTGTTATCTTCTTCCAGATAGGGTGTCTTTTTTTCTTTGGTAGGCAGTAATAGTTAGAGCACATTAGCTCAATTCAGACATGATTTGAGCTGACTCAAAGCTGGATTTCAGGTTTTGTAATATACTGCTTTTTCCATAGTTATTTTTAAGGTGGTGACTGTGAATATCAAAATACTATTATGTAACATATATCACATTACATATGCTATACCATATAAAATATGCTAATATATATGACATGTATCTCATATATATATGTATGTATGTGTGTATGTGTATATGTACCTGGATTAGTTTTCACCATTATTTAAATTCTTTATCCCAAACTATTTTCCATATATCACTTGTGAGTGGCAAGCCTTCCTATGCCTAATAATATTTTTATAGCTCTAAATTTGAATGGTAGTTTTGGTGAATAGAAATTCTAGGTTTAAAACTATTTTATAATTTTGAACTTCTGGCTTATGGCAGGAATGAATTGGCATACACAAATGTTAATGAGGAATGGAATGGATTATGAATAAAATGTAAATGATGAAATTTCTTAAAGAAAACAAATTATTGCTAATTTAGGGTAAATAAAGATTTATTAAGACACAAAAGGCATAAGACTGGAAAAGTCTAATTTAATAAAAATGGATTTCATCTATCATCTATCTATTTAATTATGCTTTTGTAAAGACAAGTTTAAGCATATGATGCTGAAAGCTGTTGACTAGCAGATTCATATTTCTTATATTAGAATGGTAGTAGTATCCAGAATATATACAGAATTCAAATAATCCAAGATGACAAACAACCCAGGTAAATGTGTGCAGAAAATTTGAAAAGACACTTCAAAAGAAAAGATATAATGGCCAATAAGCATGTAAAAAAATGCTCAACATCCTTCATCATCTGGGAAATGAAAGTTTACACTACGAGATAGCCCTACTAACACATTAAAATGGCTAATATTGAAAAAAAATCTTTCAGTTTTATTGATGATGAGGAGCAAATGGGATTCACACACTGCTGGTGAGAAATGTCAAATGGTATAACTATTCTTGAAAATAATTAAGCAGTTTCTTAAAAGGTATACATTTGCTATGTGACTCCACAATTTTAATCTTGGTATCCCCTCCAACCCCCGGCCAGATGAAAACACATGCCATCCAAAGACTTGTATATGAATATTCTCAGCAGATTTACTAACAAGAGCTCTTTAAGAGGCAAATGGATAAATAAATTGTGGTGTATCTATCCAATAGACATCTACTCTGTAGTAAAATGAACAGACTCATAGTAAATACAACATGGATAAATCTCAAAAATTCTATTCCAAATAAAAGAAGCCAGACACAAAACAGTATTACTGTACATATGCTTTCCATTTATAAATATAAATATAAACTTCAGTGATAGAAAACAGATTGGTGATTGCTTGGGGCCAGGAGTAGGGGATGAGAATGAACTGGTGAGGGGTTCAAGACAACTTTTAGAGTTATAAAAATGTTCTGTATCTTAATTGTCATGGTGATTGCATGTTGCACACTTTTGTTGAAACTATATATACTTACAAAGAATGTATTTTATATTACATAATTTTACCTAAAGTTAATTTAAATAAAAAGTGTTTTGGTATATTAATCTTATTTTCATATTTTTCCCAAAGAAAATAATTAGATAAGAACATAAAGATAAATGCACATAAATAAGAACATAAAGATAAAGCTTTCTTTATCCCATTATTGCTGTGAGAGATAAACATAGAAACAACGTACATGATTAACAATAATGAATTGTTTCAGTAAGTTTGGTATATCCATATAATGAAGTCATTAAAAATGATGATGTAGATTAGATGTATGCTAACTGATATACAAACATACTCTGAACACTTTTACATTCATTATTTAATTTCAGCCTGACAATAATAGCATGAATTTCCAAGTAAGTTATATGGGTTATAATTGAATGGAGGGAGTTCTTTGGATAGGGTGTGTGTGTGTGTGTGTGTGTGTGTGTGTGTGTGTGTGTGTACTTCCTTCTTTGCCATGCTGTCCTTGGAGTTACAGTCTTGTCATGATCTAATCTGACCTGTGTCCTTAAAGTGACAGAGAACAGTGCTGAGGACATCTTGTTCATGGTGGTTGCATGTGCTGGATTCTATTTATCCCTGTACAGTCATAGTCTGTAGTGGAAACTATATAGAAAATAAGAACATCCACAAATAATGCTATGTATGAATGGTACTATAATGGACATATATTAAGTCATAATTCTGATTGAGTCAAAATGTGCCTTCTTTCTCCAATCTGATGTCATTGTTCTTTAGGGAATTTAGAAGCCAATGACATTTTTTAAGAAGGATTAAATTATGTCTGATCTATGACAATATTTCATCAGAAGGTCAGCTTTTACTTCTGTATCATCTCACTCCATCCATTGCCTCTTTTTGTTTGTTATGTTCACTTTCCCTTTACCCTTCCCTATCAAATCTCACTAATCCGTGCTGTTGTACTTCTTTAGGATTTGTCAGTCAAAGTGTGTATGTGTGTCTCTCTGTGTGTGTGTGTGTGTGTGTGTGTGTGTTCATGTGTTCACATCAAGTTGTGAGGGACTCAGTGCCTATGCTACACATGTTATTCATCAGTGTTGATCAGGGAAGCTCTACTGTAGCCTATGAAGCTAATTAAATTTCTATAACATGATACAGACCCACAATATTTTATCTGAAAATCTTAGGGCCAGATATGAGTCTGAATTTTTGGATTTTAAGAAGATAGTACAGAATCTATATAGTGAGGTCTGGATTACAGCTCTATAAGCACATATATACTTTATGACTAGAGGCAGGGCTGGGGCAAGACAGGCTGCTGGAATGACAGGAAATAGGGATGCTACTATTTTAAAATTACTGCAGATTTTTGTCCTCTTACACTATTTACATGTAAAGTTTGTACTTTATTTTCTTGTTGGAAAAGTATTTAACTTCTCTACATCTAATTTTTCTAAAAGGCTAAATAATAATAATTTAAAAATAATAACAGTAAATACCTATCTCATAAGGTTGTTATGAAGAGTAAATGCATTAACATGTAAAATAATCTTATCATAGCAATCCTGAAGCCTAGTAATGTCTGAATAAAATGTACCTAATATTATTTTTCAGTGTTGGCAATATTTTAGTAAGCCTATTGATTATATGTAGATAACAGATCAGACAATCTCTTCAGCATCATGATATAAATCTGTGCCATTGTGGATAAAGCTTTATGTTTACAGATTATTATATAGACCAAGGTGTGAATATGAGATTGAGGTCAGGAAGAACCCCCTCACCCCTACCCCCCCCCCCATATTCTGGACTCTGAAGTGCTGGGAAAGTGTCAGTACTTCAGTCAGTGGGATAATGTCAAAAGCACTCCTACTGAGGGGATGACTGTATGGGAGACACAGCCCATCAGTGCAGTCAAGTCACAGCTATGGTCACCCTTGAGATTCAGTTATGGTTTGGTGAAAAGTGATGGGAGAAAGCAGTGGTGTCCTCTGTAATAGTTGGTTCCTGAGGTGGCAGATGGTGGAACAGTAACAAGCATTCCTTGGGAATTCTCAGAATTCCTTGGGATGAATATCCAGTGAAATATTGGACTTCATAGTGAACTCAAGTATGAAGGGGACACAGATGATTATTAAATGGGAATTAGTCTAATTTGCAGTTATGGAAACCAGCAGAAGTTGGGGACAGGGGAAACTGTAATACTCCAAATGTTTGCATTCAGAGTTACTACTTCTGCTGCCCTCACTGGTTTCCTTGGATGAAACTTCTCCCACACCCCAGCTACTCATGACTCAGAATAGAGACAATAGAGGTGCCTGCATATTGTCTAGTCCATGATGAAACAGTATTCTCTGGTTCTGCAGAGGACCCACATCACAAGTAAACGTGGGTGGTCACAGTGGTCATTTGTTATCTGTTGATTAAAATCCAGTGCTGAAATGACCTGCTGTATCAACCATAAAACCATTTGTACTAGGTTTTTTTGGGCTTTCCACAGCCTTACCTGCTACACTAAAGGTTTCACCCGAGAAACCCACATCTGACCCTCATGTCAGCTGGATATAGAGATAGAAGACCACAGTGAGAGTTCCCCACAGACAGCCTGTGTTTCTTCTCGATACTTTCCATCTGTTGGATGGAGACCCATATATTCCACTTACCAAGTTCTGCCAAAGGCATTGCTTTTTAATTTTTTTTATTCCATCCAGACTCCCACTCTACTTGTCTATCTTTATCTTAGAACTCCAAACAAATATTTGCTTTTTTTTTTTTTTTTAAGAATAGTTATCTGAGAGAGAGAAAGAGCAAGAGACAGCAAAAGAGCAGGGCAAGGGGCAGAGGAAGAATCAGACTCCCCAGTAAGCAGGGAGCCCAACGTGAGATTCAGTCCCAGGGCTCTGGAATCATGACCTGAGCTGAAGGCAGATGCTTAACTGACTGAGCCTGGGTACTCAGGCACCCAGTACTTTGCTTTTTTGAGCGAGTTTTTACAGATCAGGACTTCAGGAACTTCTCCAGCACTGTGAGCGAAACTACTCAGCCTGTGTTCTTGATTGTCAGGCAGGGTATAGGATATATGCCTCGGATAGAAAGCCTCCCTTTATCTCTGCGCCCCAATTTTTTCTTCCCCCATCTTGGATCATTCCCCCATCATCCACCAGGCTTTTTCGTGTGGTTCCAGGGTGCTTTGTGCCTCATCTGGCCTGAGTAATGACATTTTAGGTACTTAGAATACTTGACCTGGCTCTCCTTTGCATACTTTCTCCTTCTATATGGAGATATTCTGGAAAATTATACTCTTCAGGTGTCTGATGCTGAGATTTTTAAGAGTTCCCACAGAGCTCTCTGAGGGGAGCCTACCCATTACCTGGCAAAATAGAAGGAATGGTAGCAGAGGAAGATGGGATAGTGCTGCAGAGACTGAAGAGAGTGTTCATGCTTGCAAGGAGAAGGAAGCTACCTTATGCTCTGCCATCAGGAGTCCTGGAAATATGCCCCTAGCTAATTCCTGAGATGGTATTGTCACAGCTTCATATACTGTCATTTGATTTTTAACCGTGCTCTTTTTCATATATGTGTTAGTTCAATCATCAGAGATTTATTGAAGTACTTTTTAGCATAATGGTCTAC
This sequence comes from Spilogale gracilis, assembly GCA_004023965.1. Lineage (NCBI taxonomy): Eukaryota > Metazoa > Chordata > Mammalia > Carnivora > Mephitidae > Spilogale > Spilogale gracilis. The sequence continues at coordinate 87,330 of PITA01006322.1, forward strand.
AGTAAATGCAAAAAAGATTTTTTTAAAGTACACACGTTTTAAACTGGAGGACCTCATAGTTCAGTGAGAAATAGGCCGTTTTATATTTATAAATAAGAAATTACAATATAACATGGTATAGGTTTTTCTCATCAGTTTCTTAAAAAGGCAACAGAAGAAAACATTAATTCTGCTTGAGGAAAACAAGAGAGACCTCAAAAGAATGAGCCCTTGAGTTAAGATTTAAAGAATGGGTAAGAGATTTCTAGGTGAACATGAATGGTGTCAGGATGTGGAGAGAAGCCATTCAGGGCAGAAGGAACAAACAGCATGTAGCAGGATGACAAGGCAAGCGATATCCTGCTGACTTAGAATGGCACATTGTTCATGGTGTTTTTGGTAACTAGTGCAGTAGCTCCCAAAGAAGACTGTGATGGTTAATTGTATGTGTTAACTTAGTTGGACTGTATGGTGCTATATATTTAGTTAATATTATTCTGGATATTTCTGTGAGGATGTTTCTGGATGAGATGAACACTTGAATCAGTAAACTGAATAAAGATTGCCCTTCCCAGGATGGGCAGTCTCATCCAGTCCACTGAAGATCTGAATAGAACCCAGGGCTGAGTAAAGGAGAATTCTCTCCCTTTCCTGACCGTCTTCAAGCTGGGTAATCAGCCTTTTCCTGCCTTTAGATTTGGACATGGATTTGCACTCCTGGTCTTCAGCTTGCTGACTACAGATCTTGGGACTTTACAGTCTCTACAATCTCATGAGCTAGTTCTTTATAATAAATCTTTTTATACAGATCTTTATCAACTTACAGCGGGGTTATATCCCAAAAAATCCATTATAAATTGAAAATAACATAAGTCAGAAATGCATTTAATACACCTAACATGTATCTAACATCATAGCTGAGTCTAGCCCACCTTAACACTTACATTAGCCTACAGTTGGTCAATATCGTCTAACACAAAGCCCATTTTAAAATAAAGTGTTCAATATCTCAGGTAGTTTATTGAATACTGACTGCATTGAATGTGAAAAACAGAATGTGATATGACAGAATGTACCTTGTAAGTAGTTATGAGTGTATTGCTTGTTTACCCTTGTGGTCACATGGCAGATTAAGAGCCATGGATCATTGTTGCTGTCCAGCATCATGAGAAAGGATCAAATTTAAATTAAAATAAAAAATTTGAAGTTTAAGTTCTAGTGAATGCATATTGCTTTTGCACCATTGTAAAGTCAAAAAATTGTTCGGGGACCATCTGTATATATAGATATCCCAACAGTTCTGTTTCTGTGGAGAAACCTTAGTAATACAAGGACACTAGTTGTGTATGCTGGGCTGCTATAACAAAATATCACAGATTGGGTGGTTTTAACATAGAAATATATTTTCTCAGAGTTCTAGAGGCTAGAAAGGCCAAGATCAAAATGCTGACAAATTCAGTTTCTAGTGAGGATTCTCTTTTCTGGCTTGTAGATGGCTGCCTTCTCATTTGTTTTCACAGAGTGTGGACATGGAGAGACAGAGGGAGAGCGTCAGAGAGAAAGAGGGAGGGATAGAGAGAGAGAGGAAAAAAGAGAAAGTGTGTGTGTGTGTGTGTGTGTATGTGTGTGTGTGTGTGTGTGTGTGTGTGTGTGTGAGAGAGAGAGAGAGAGAGAGAGAGAGAGAGAGAGAGAGAGAGAGAGAGAAAGCCAGAGAGAGCAAACTCTCTGGTGTCTCTTCTTCTAAGGACACTAATCTCGTTGGATTGAGCCTCATGTTCATGGCCTCATTTAGTCTTAATGCCTTAGGAGGTTCTATCTCCATACACAGACATACCAGGGCTTAGGGCAACAGCATATGAAATTCTGGGGGGACACAACTCACTCTACAACATTGAATGAGGGTGGTGGGAGAGGAGTCTGGACAGATGGGCCCAGAACAGAATGTGAAAGCTTTGAGTCCCTGCTGAGGGATTTTCATATTTATCCTGTCAGTTACTGTGAGTTACTGAAGGGTTTTAACTTGAAAAGGAATGTTAAGACTTACATTAGAAAGCTTATTCTGAGTTTTGGTTAAAAGAGCACTGACTCGCGATTTTGGAAACCAATTTAAAAATAAAGAAAGAAGAAACAAACACTCTACTGGATGGTGTGGATAGATACATTTGTTTATAATTTCTGAAAACAAATGAACCCCTTTCAACATCCTTGTCATAATGGAGATCACTTAGATTTAGGAGAGTGATTCTCAAAGTAGGATCCCTGGATGAACAGTTTCTGCACCATCCATGAACTTGTTAGAGATGTACCTAACCTCCACCTATTTGAATCAGAAACTAAGGGTTTGGGGCTAAGCAGTCGGGTGAGGCAGATTCAGCTCATATTTGTGAATGACTGGGTTGGGAGAACACCTGTATCCTTATTATGAAGAGAGTTCCCTGACCACTTCGGTATCCCTTATCTGCTGCTGCTCCAAGGACACACGAAGTCTAGAAAAGTTTATAGAGTGGTGGGGAATCATGTTCACCTCAAATTCCTTACCCCCAAATGAGACAAAGGGGCAAAGATACACAGATAACTGATTTTCTCAAGGAAGAGCATCAAAGGAATGTCAAGTGAAATATTTGAGTGTAAATAAAATAGAAGAAAAACACCTTAAAGTACAGGATGATCTGTATATATAGACCGTTAAGGACTTTTCTGCAAAGCAGGCAAAGTCAACAGGAAAACTCACAACTATGTAATTCTGGGAGAAAATAAGTTACCCTATAAAGAACAAACATAAACATCAAGAAAAAAAAAAGAAGAGAGAGAGAGAGAGGCTCAAAGATTAGAAATCTTTGCAGATGGATCAGATCTGGAGTTGAAATGAAAAATTAGATTTACGCAGAAAGATGGACACCTCTTCTCCAAGGCTAGCAATAAGAATGCAATGCTACATGCAAATTTGAAAACTTTAATGAGATTAAACATTTGTAAATCACATAATGGACTTCCTGGCACATGGTTTCTGCTCATTGAATACTAGCCCTTATGCACTATCACAGCGCCAAGCCCATGAACATTGAATACCCAGCTCACCCCTGGAAGGTGTCACCCTTTATGGACCAGAGTTTAGGCCATTAATAAAGGTTTACCCTGGAGAAAGAAGGCATGATCTGAGAACAGGTCCCAATAGGAAATGAAGAGGAAAGTTAAGATCACAATGGCCCTGGGGCATTTTGTGTGGATGACTATGTGTTTGGGAAATGGGGATTGTGGGACAGGAAAGAAGGTAAAACAAAGGGACAAGGTTAATCACGATGATTTTCAAATACTTCAAATGTATTCCAGGTGCAGGTCCTATATGTATCAAGTATGATGATGGATATACATTCCTCCCCTCCACTTGCTTTCTTGGTAAGAGGAAACCAATGAGGCTGACCTGGATTCTCAGGCCCACCCAGGCTGTGATTCAACAGATGAGAGGTCACCCTGCCTAGCTAGTATTGCTGCTGTAATCTGACGAGGACTTGCCTTTTTTCCCCACAATGTGGTCAGTCTGTGAACAATAGAAACTTCTATTAGGAAAGTGCTGCCTCCCCTTAAGGATTATGCGATTTGGGCAGGGAGACATGCACACAGAAACACATCGGAGAAGTTAATAACCATTCATAATCGAAGGACAAAATACAATTTCACAAGTGTGCTGTGTGAGATGTAAGGAGTTACAGGGTGAACTAACATTGTGAAAGGGAGACATCAGGAAGGCCTCCCAGAGAAGGGATACAAAGTAGGATTATAGGAATTAGGTAGGTGGAAGGTATAGGGTCCCACTGAAGAAAGACAGAATAATATCAGGCTCAGAAACAAGGAGTGACAAAATGGAATGAATAAATACTTTTGAGAGAATGGGCACTAAGTTTAGGTTGAAGTACACAAGTTAAGTGGTAATATTTGGGAATTTGAAATTTACCCTATAGGCAATAGAAAGTTAAAGATGTCCTTCTCTGTATGAATTGCCCAAGTTGGAACAGCAGTTTAACTCATTCTTTATCAAATGGTAAATTCTCTTCTAGCATCCTATATTTGAATATCATACACTCAGCACGACATGATTATATTCTTGCTGTTTCTGAAAGTTATGCAATTACCTTGATATTTTTGTAGCATTAAATGTGAAAAAATATCCTTGTTTTCTCTCCTCTTCTCCTTTTTCTGGGCTGCTTTTAGCAGTCTGAAAATCAGCTTTCATTTTGACTGCCGCTTAACAGAATTTGATTAAAAAAAGTCAACTAATTACAACGGAAATGCAGCCCTGCGAAGCTTTAAGAAAAACACATTATTTTGTTTTAGGGTTCAGTTACTATACATTCATTTATCATCTTTATAACCGATGTGCAGGCGATGATGAATAGGCCTTGGCTTTGAATCAGGAAATGTAAATTATCCTCTTTCTTTCTTTCCTTTTTCTTTTTTTTTAACAAATAATGAATACTAGTAAATTTGAAGCTAACTGATGTGCCAAGAGCTCAACGATGATGTAATGCCATGAAAGCAATGCAAAGGCTGTCCATCTCAGAGTCTGAAGCAAAGAGAGCAAACTCCTGGCCCAAGGGATGTATACCTGGCCTGGGAAGGGCTGTGCCTGTGTTGAGCGAGGTGGCTTGGAGGACCGTTGGTTGGGTAGAGGGAGTTCTGCTATTGCTGCACATTTAAGTCCCCCTCATGCCACGTAGCCTGGAGCTTGACAAAATACCAAGCATGTTCTTTAAACCTTCTCTTGTCTGGGCTTATCTTTTAGCCATAGGGTTTGGTTCACTCTTCTTCCCTCTCCAAACAAGAGCTGTCTTTAAAAGACTGCTCAGGTGTCAGCTTCATTGTAAAGCCTTCTAAATCTATTTAGAATACTGCTTATTTTTAATACATTGTGAGAAATGGGTGCATTTATTAGTAGGAAGCTCAATTTCTCAGGATGGACATAGTACGTTTTAATGTGTGGGTAGTACTTGGGTAGGGAGAGCAAATGGGAAGTCACATTCCCAATAAGAGAAAAGATGCTCAACTGTAGACCATGGGGAAGAGAGACCACTTCTGACTGGATGGCTGTTATTACCTATATACAGTGAGGAGGATTTTAAGGAAGATAAAGCTCAAGATACTCACCTCAAAATAAATCTCAAGTTTACATTACACTTATCATTTGATGTAGAAAAACAAACCTCAGTTGAAAGAAAATGTATGAATGTTGGCTTTACTGATGCAGAAAGTTATGCATACTCATTTTCATTTTCAGGGGTTTTGCAATATTTACATTAACTTGGATATAGAATGTTTACGTTATTTGTATGCATTCTGCAAATTAATTTAAAATTGGCTATTTACTTACATTTGGGTGACATTTATGGATAAAGACATTAGCCATAGACACTACTCACAGATGAAGTTATGTGTACATCATTGATTCTCACAGTCTTTATAAATGATGCCAATCTGATTTTTTATACTGCAATTCTACACATGTACTATTTTCCTTTTTAGAAATAAAATCTAAGTATTTCTATTTGCCATTGGCACAAAATGTATTTGCATCCTTCCCTTTTAATTCCATTAATTTTTGTTTCTTCTCACAGTCTTTCCTCTGCTTTTATTATACCTTCTCTCAGATTGCTGAGGCAATGATTAGGCACATTGGCCTTGGAAAAATAAATAAAGAGAAGGAAAATATGATGCTCTGTCACTTTAAAATGTAGTCCATTTCCACCAACATATTAAAAGTCTAAATATTTTATTGCATAGGCACAATCTCATTTTTATTGCCCCAATCACAGCTCATTGGCTAGGATATGCTGGGCAGAGGAGTGAGCTGGTCAGCTAATGGCCTCCCTGCTGCTAAAATTAACTAATTGTTAAAGTAATAACCATGGACCCTCATGGCCTATTTTAATAGTCAGTGGCAATCTGGGAAATTATTTTGCTGCTTTCATTTCAGTGAGTCCTCCTGTTGGTCATTTGCACCCTTTTCTATCCTCTTAAATGTCCTCTTGATGAGAAATATTTCAATGAGAATCTGCAGGGAGCTCTGGCCAGTCCCTCCAACTTGCACCTGGGGCCCGTTGTTTCTCATGTGAATGTGGGAGTAACATTCTATAAGTCTGTATTGGAATGCATGGGGACAGCCACTTCTCTACTCATCAAACTTCTTTTCCAACCTCATCTGTAACACCTGACTCTCACATCAGTTTATTTCACAATTTTCCATGTCCTACCCAAATGCTAGCCATGATTTTGCCTCTCCTTTTGGTGGAAAACTCTTCACCAGTCTCTTGATGATCACTCTTCTCCACATCAGAGGTCAAGGCCGTTCAGTCACTCAATATCTTAGGGTGATACTAATTTCAATATTGACCTTTCCTCTGATACTCTGGTATGTATCTGGCTATAATACATTTCATTATGCTTTTGAACTTCATATTCTTCTTTACTGTTAATTTGTTACTTCATGTGTACAAATCCTTCATTCACAGCTAAGATTACATTTACCCAGAGAAGTTTCTGTACTTTCTCTTGTATCTCTCAGTAACCAGAACTGTGTTAAGCAGATGTTCAGTAAGCAATGTGCTAAATTTAATTCAATATGAAGATTTCAAAGTTGTACCTGCTATACAAATGTCCTGTGGGGATGTTTTAAATCCCTCATGTCCAGAAATGAGCTAAGTTCAACAGAATCCTGCCCTGAGACTAAATCTTCATGAGTTTTGTCATAAACATGCCCTTAATATGGACCTCAGACAATGGAAATTCCTTATGATATAATTTTTAAAGTCCTCAGATGAAGACAGGGAAAATTTATATTAAAGAATTAATCCTCAAAGACAGTGGGTTTGAGGCAGAGTCACAAAGCAAACATGTTTGAAAATAGAGATGGATAGCTGTTTAGCTGATTCCAGAGGTCCACCTACACATGTCTGCCACTTATTCACCAGAACAAACATGTAGGACCTGCTGGAGACAGCTGTGGGTCTGCACACTTTTTTAATAGGTCTTTGTGTCTGTTGAACACAGTCACTGATTTGGACTTTGAAAAACTTCATAGAGCTTTTTTTACCTGTATTATTGTAAGAATATTTTATTTTATGCCCATCAAGACATGATTACTGAGATGTTTATGAACATCCCTTCTGGAAACAGTGTCAGAAGAAGAAGAAAAGCCACCAGGAAAGGGGGCCACCTGCCAGGTGCTGTGATGATGAACATTTTCCAGGAGGAATCACAACATCCTTCCCTTTGGGAGCCTCAGGACCCTAGGAGAGTTTTATGAGGGTAGGTGAAGGCACCTTGGAGGGTCAGCTCAGAAGTTTAGGACCTCACCAGAGAAATAAAGCCTCACTAAAGAGAAACAAGTTCTTTGTGTCCAGGAATGAGGTCCTGTTCCAAAGAAACCACAAATACAGAGTCAGGCCTGAGGTGTCTTCAGTGTGAACCAAGTTACCTCCAAATCAAATTCCTCTCCAGCTTCTAGAACCTTGAGGGCTATCAAGTAGAATTAAAAGAGCACAGGTCAGCAATTCTAGGTCAAATGAATCTTTCAGATTGGAACAAAAGATCATGTGAGTGTGTGGTCTGTGTGTGTAGGTAGGTATATTCATTTCTCAAGGTTTGCTTGAGGCTTCTTCTCCATGAGTTCTCAGTAGATTATTCTTATGCCTGATCAAGCAGTCTCTGTACATAGGCTGTCTACCCAAGATCTGACCCATCTCAGCCAGAATGGAACACAGCTGTTATTTTTAAATCCATATTATTTACTCACCTAAATGGTTAAGTCCTCTGAGGACAGAGCCTAGTATCTTTCCTTCGTGTGTCTCCTCACTGTGGCCAACATCAGCAAACCCAACATACCTAGCAAGGCGAAAGGCCCTTAGGATATGCCCACTTCAGAAAATAGAAAGAGTGCTTAAAACAATAAAACAAACCTAAGAAGGAAATTTTGCAAAATATGTGCTAAACCGTCGATGGTGTTTTCTTCTCCTTGAAGGTAAAGCTAACTTTGGGAATTGCGGGGGAAGGTGGCCCATCTGGTTCTATGACATTTTTCTGGAAATACCATCAAAATGAAAGTGAGAAATGTGCTACGAACTGAACAGTCATGATTCCCCCCTCACATCCGAAAGGAAGATTGTGAGAGTAATGAGCATAAATCAAGGCTGGGCTTGTCCTGCCTGCACTGAGGCAAAACAGGTTTTCCTTTAAAAAAACATCTGCCATAAGGAGATTTAAATTGGGTACTCCTGTTTTTAGAAGATCTCTATTTCCTTTCAGGATGTCGGCTTTGATCACTAATCCCTGGAAAATGTCTTTAAGAGCTACTCCAATTGGCAGAAGTACCGGAGAGTAGGCGTGGGCAGGTGTGGGCAAAGAGGTGGGGGGAAAAACCCTCTTTCCCACACTGATGTGTTATTTTAAAATAAAAAAAGACAACTCCCAGAGGCTCTTGGCTCTAATGATCCCCTCTGTGGTTTTTCCAACCACACAGTCCAGGGACACCTTTAGAAAATGTTCTGCGCCTGGGTGGCTCAGTGGGTTAAGCGACTGCCTTCGGCTCAGGTCATGATCCCGGAGACCCGGAATCCAGTCCCACATCGGGCTTCCTGCTCTGCGGGAAGCCTGCTTCTCCCTCTTTCACTCCCCCTGCTTGTGTTCCTTCTCTGGCTGTGTTTCTCTCTGTCAAATAAATAAAATCTTAAAAAAAAAAAAAAAAGAAAAGAAAATGTTCTTTCTGTAGGTCAGCACTTTCCTGTCCGCCCCTCTCCCTAGCCAATGGCATTAATGTACATTTGTCAAGACTGAATTTCATTGGCTGCATAGCAGCTTAGAGAGGGCAGCACTTCAGGTTGCATTTTCCTTGCCTCTCAAACTGGAGTTCCTGCTTCTCCCCAGCTTTGTGTTGTCAGCAAAACATCGCGTTTACAATCGGTCTCTTGATCTGAGGTAATTACCTGCAGGAGAAATAGCGAGGGTAAGGACCTAACAAGAGAAGTCTTATGTTGTCGCATGGTGGGCTGCTGTCCTGAAACTGTATCAGACTTGTCAAATTGGTTCAAATTAAATTGACACGGTGCTCTTCCAGGCATCACCACTTATTATACATCGCGGAGCCCTTTTGGACAGTAAATGCCTTCCCAGTTAAAAAGGAATGTGCAAAGGAAACTCAGAGGAGCCAGCAACAAGGACAGCGAGGAGCTCCAGGAGGACCCGTTAAAACTGGCTGTGAGAACGTGAAGGTTATGTTATGACTGAGCTCAGTTTTCTCTTCTCTCAGCAATTTCCAGTTCCATGCCACTGTGACAGAGGTGTCCCCAGGCCTTAGTCATGAGGCCTTGGAACCATTTTTTTTTTCCTGCCTCCGGCTCCATTTATTTATTTATTGTAACATTTATGAGCTCTGTCCAGGGAAACTGCTGGGTCCAGCAGCATCAGCCCCAGCCTGAAGGGAGACAGGGGAATTCTAATCCTAGCCTTTCCCTGATGGGTCTGGTGACCTTGGCCAAGTCATTTAACCTCAACATGTTGGGGCCGCTGTTTTCAACAGAACGAGGGAGTGAATGAGCCCTGGATCACCTCGAAAGGGTGTCAGGAGGGATAACTAATTAATGACTGTAAAGCACTTTGCAAACAGAAAGTACTGTACAAAATGCTTAATATTAATAATAAAATGCATTCACTGCAAGCCTCTAGGCGTATGCTCAGAAATAACGACAGCAATTAAAGTAACACGCTAACAAAACTCATTAACCCCCAAACCTCCTTCCCACTGCACTTGGCTGCTAGAGCTTCGGGGCTTTCTTAGGATTGCCAGGTGGTGCAAAAATGAAGGCTGCAGTGGGGGCCATAGCATCAGGCTCCCCCTCACTTTCTAGGCAAGTTAGCATGTCCCCTATTAAGAGAGCCAACAGTCCTGAAGCCCCATCTCCATTCAGCCTTTCCCGGCATTCCCCCATGCAGATGGCCTCCTTCTAGCCATGCTCTGCCACCGACTGCCTATGCCATCATGCACCCTAGAGGGCGCTTCTCGCCTTTGTATGCTTCATTTCCTTCCCTGTGTAGGCGACTTCTCTGCCTAGGCCTGTAAACTGCTTGAGGGCAGGGTTTCTCGTGTATTATAATCTCTTAATTCCTAACAGAAGACAGTGGAAACAACATGACCATGATGATCCAAGGACTAAGGAGTGGACACTTTGTCCTCCCCAGGTGACTGAACGGACAAAGGGGCAGGGCATTATTTGAACCAAGCTGCACCTTCTGCAAGCCGGCCACTAGGGCTAAGAAGCTCCTGAAGTCTGGCAGGAAGGAAAAGTGAGGACCTTGCCAGAATGGTGGAAGAGAGAAGACAGGGCTTTTGACTCGGGTGTTCAGAAAATGTACAGCTTTGAACTGGGGGATAAGAAAAGCCAAGATTGAGAAAGTCACTTAGGGAAAAGACGGAAGGAATTAAAACAGTACGTCTTGAGGAAGCAGAAGGCAGAGGTAGGCCTGAGGTGGGTCATAGCAAATAAGGTGTTGAGGGTGGGAATCACATGCAAGCCTAGAGACCCCAGGGTGCTGAGGGAGGACACTGAGGGCTATGTGCAGACAGGCGGGGCACCTTGGAAAAAAGAACTTATGTTTCTATTTTCTCTTTGTAAGAATGAATGGCTAATTGGCAAAAATTGTCTCTCTGTGTACCTCCTTTCTATTCCTCTTCAATAAGCTGCCATTTTCTTTTTAATTTTAACTTTAAAATTTCATACCTGTCCATGTCAGAAGTGTTAGCTTATGGAAGGATTTTTGTGTCATAGTAGCATCTTGTATAGAATACAAAAGTGTTACGTAAAACATATTCCTGAGGCTTTGTCAGAATTTAATCTAATTCCACCCTGAGTATGGTATTGTAATATGGGATTGTGATTTGGACCTTTAGATCGATAGTCCAAACAGTTTTTATAAAAATTTACCACACACACGAAGAAATGCCTCTAAATTACAAATAAAAATTGTATAGTATTTACCAATGTTACATAAAGCAACTAAGCCAAAAAAAAAAAAAAAAAAGACAGCAACAAAACAAAACAAAATAAAAAACCAAATAAACAATCAGTTTGATTGTTTAAAATAGATTCCCTGGAGAGGAGCTTCCTCATCAGTAATGAAGGACCTGTGTCTTAGGAGAAAAAAACCAAGGAGCTCATGGGTCAGGGACTGAAGGCTGAGGGCTGGGGAGGAAGAAGTTTTTGTGAATAGCCTGGAGCCAGAGAGAGTATGGTGCCTTTTAGCACAAATGTCTGCTTACAGGGGACAGGGAGGGAGGGATATGTTAACATGAGCAGGGAGGAAGAAGATAAGCCTGCACAAATGTGATGCTGAATAACACTGGGGTATGGAGAGAAAGATGTAAGAGAAATCCAAAGGAGAGGGTGAAGAGCAGCAAGAGTGGGGTCTGGAGATCTATCCTGGCAGAGGCCTGTTGTGAAGAATATTCTTGATTTTTGGCAGCCACTCCACAGATGATTCCCTCCTGTGGAGAGCTGCAGTGATTGTGGACAAGCAGTTTGGGATATTACAGGTCTGGAGATGACTTGGGGAAAAAAATCCTAAAATTACAAGGAAAAAAAAAGCCAAGAAATGATATTGAAAGAGCACAAGCTTCCATTTCACGGCCAAATCAAAAACTCCCTGACTAGGAAATTGATATTCTGCCTCCAAATCTCTTTCCTGGATGTTGGGCATGGCTTACAGGGGAGGTGGCAGAAGACGTGGCATCAGTGTGCATTTTAGGATCCAGCTGTTCCTCCAACTTGTGGTGTGTCTTTGAACAAGCTGTCAGCCGTGTTTTCACCCATAAAAAATGACATGTGAGTTAGACAATCTGTAAAGCCCTTTCCACTTCTGATAGCCAATGAGCTTCATGATATAGAATGTCCAACATGTGACTTACACAATTACCCAGTGGTTAAGAAGCTGACTTTGGTGTCGTTTCCATGTCCACAAGGCTTCTATGGGTTTACTAAAGTGGGAGACTTGAGGGCTTCATTTTCATGGTCTACTGTGGTCATCAGCCAAAATCTACTCAACAACTTCCGTGTGTCCAGTCCTTTGATAACTGCTAAAGGATGACCTTGCCTATGCTCTTGAGGTATCTACAGTCCAGTCAGGGACTCACATAAATACAAGAAAAATGACAAAAGATAAGAGATGTCACTAGGCTTTTATGTTTCATTGACAAATCAGAGCTATAGACCGAGAGTGCTTTGAGGTTCGTGGAGCGTGAGCTTTCTGTTGGGCAGAATGGCTAGGAAGAGGTGTGAGCAGGGCCTTGGAGAGCAGATTCAAAGAGACCCTTCCTGCATCCGGAGTCCTGGTGGGTGATAAACACACACACTGAGTAGGTCCAAAGCTCTGACAAAGCAGGGAACTTAATGAGCCTCTGTTGATTATCTTGAGACAATGGAGATGAGAGATGTGAGAGATTTAAATCCAGAAGCCAGCATCTTAGTGGGTTACTGCCTGGGAAGCCTCACCTGAGACTGAGCACTTAGAAGGCAGTAGATCAACCATTAAACCTGAGGTCAAGTTTTGGATCCAAATCCTTTTTCTGTTATTTACTAGAACTTGGAATTTGAAAAAGTCTCTTACACTATTTCAGTTTGGTGTTAGACCTGAGAATTTTCTACTATAATATCCTAGGCTGTGTGACAAATAGCAAAATTAGAGGGGGAGTAGACAAGTCAGGGACTAACATGAAGATCCTGGGTGCAGAGGGGATAATGGGCACAAGCCAAGGATAGTTTTTGGGTGTTGAGCATAGAATATTGTTTTACTACACAGTTTGGACTAATGTTTGCCTTTCATTTCTTTTTTTTTTTTTAAAGATTTATTTATTTATTTATTTGAGAGAGAGAGATCACAAAGTAGGCAGAGAGGCAGGCAGAGAGAGAGGAGGAACAGGCTCCCTGTTGAGCAGACAGCCCGATGCAGGCCTCGATCCCAGGACCCAGAGATCATGACCTGAGCTGAAGGCAGAGGCTTTAACCCACTGAGCCACCCAGGTGCCCCAATGTTTGCCTTTCTGAAATGTTTCTTCACCTTTGTGCACTCCATTTTTTTAAAATAAAGATTTTATTTATTTCTTATTTGAAAGAGTGAGAGTGTGAGTGGGGGGAGGGGCAGAGGAATAGAATCCCAAGCAGACTCTGAACTGAACACAGAGCCCAACTCAGGGCTCCATTTCTGCATCCTGAGATCATGACCTGAACCAAAATCAAGAGCTGGACACTCATCTGACTGAGCCACCCAGGCATCCCTCTGCACACCACTTTTTTTTTTTAGCAAACACATTTCATCAGCAAATATAATTATGCTGTGTGCAAGGGCTAGGCATAACAATGACCATGTAATTTATGGTCCACACCAGGTAACTACTGAAAGTAAAAAAGGTGCTACTAATAATTATATAGGCTAGCAGGTGAACATCAAGCTACTGTTGGGGAAGTTCGAGGTGTGTGTGATAAACTGATCCATAAGAAACGTTTCTTTCCCCCTAACAAAATATCAATTCTTCTTCTTTCCAAATTAGGAAGTTTCATCCAGGGACCTTCACTGGACACTGAGAATTTTGTTTAAATACACAAACGAGAAAACAAACGAAAAAGGCTATCTTTTTTTTTTTTTTTATTGTTACTAAAATTTTTTTTCCAGTGTTCCAAGATTCATTCCCCATTCCCCACACCCAGTGCTCCACGCTTTAGGTGTCCCCAGTACCCACCACCAGGCTCTCCCATCCCTCCACCCCCCTCCCTCCAAGTCCCTCAGTTTGTTTCTGTGTTCAAAGTCTCTGTTGTTTCGTTTCCCTCCCTAGATT
>PITA01006323.1:0-101053 GCA_004023965.1 Spilogale gracilis
GAAGAAGAAAAGGATTTGATGATGAGTTGAGTTCAAGTTGAGGAGACAAGACAGTTGGCTGACTGCCAAACCTCAGTGCAGCTGGTGGGGATGGCACCATGCAGGGGGCTAAGAAGGACTTAAGGGCACTGGAGAGGGAGTCATGTCTTGGCGGGAGAGAGAGAATGGCCAGCATCTGGAGGAGGGAAATTAATAGTGACAGATGCCTCCGAGAATTTAAGTAGGGTGGGCATTGTCCTCCCAAGTGGCAAATAACTGTACCTTATAGAAATGGGCTCAGATGCCACTGAGTGGTTTTGGGATCCAATCCAGTTCCAGGTGATGATCAGTGATGGGTGCTTAACCACTGTCCCCTTTCAACTCCTGCCCTTATCACATCACAGTTCCTTTGAGATCTTCTTTCTATATGAGACCTTATCAGGAAAATCTCACTGATACTACAGGTTTCTACATTTTTGGCCTATGTGTTTTTTGTTCTCATTGAAGGAGTTTGGTTTCTTTTGACAGAAACACAGAACGAGACCTTCAGTGGCTGAGGTGGCCATACAGATTTAGGGATCTTTGGCGTTAGAGAAGGAGCCAAAGGACGCAAACAGATGAGATACCCAAGAAAAGACTATGGGGAAAGAGTGGAGAAGATGGGAGAAACAGTCTCTTGGGAGGTTTCTCTGAGAAAACTTTCATAAGAGAACTCTTTTATAAGAGAACTCTTCAAAGTTGGTAGGGTCCCATGGGACTTAGTACTTTCCATCTGCTCTCTAGTCAGTCCAAGTCACTTCTCTCACTGACATCACATTTCCAAAGCAGGGAAGAAGGTTTGGATGAGCAGGTGTACATATGGAGGCCATGCTTGTTGTTGGCTGCCCCCATCCAGGTCAGACTGAGACCACAGCCTCAGCCATCCTAAGCTGGGCTAGGAGAGCTGTGCTTGTTCTGGGAATGACATATATCAAAGATCAAAAATCCTCCACCTTTTAGGACAATGATATACATTTCCTCATTGTTGCAGCAAGGAGCACAAGATCTTAGAGGACTAAGCTGCAAAACACTGAGGGTTAATACGCAGTATGTTTTGCTGGGGATTCATTCATTGATCTTTACACGTCCCTGATCCTGTTAACACAAGCAGTTGCTGATAAGGTATATGTTGTCATAGCCTGGTCTTCCTTTACCCTTTTCATAGGCAGGTGTTTGCATGTGGAATTTCTCCTTTGAGAATAAGGTGAATAATTTATTCACTAATTCACGCATTCATTGATTAATTTGGTGGTTTGGCATTTTCTATATTCCAGGCACCATATAGGCACAGAAAGTGGAGGACCAATAAGACATAATTCTGACCTCAAGGGATTCACCATCTAGGTGGAAAGGGAAATATATTCACATTTAAAGAATAGTAACTTTCATGTGAACAGTGCTTTGGTATGACATGACTATGTCCTAGCACATAGGACAGGCACCCAATAAGACTTAGCCATCTGGTAGACCTTCCCAGCCCAGATAATGGGGTGTGGCATGAGTGTTAGTGGGCATTGTCGATTAGGACGAAGTATCTGCACAGGCACAGAGACCTTTGGAAATGTCCACTGTTAGTGTAAAGGGCCGGTGTCATGACATGAAATTGGAGAGGGGATCATGGGCCTGACACTCATCAAAGAGCCTTAATGTGCTGTAGAGGCTTCCTTAAGAGAGCAGGGAATTACTGGAACATTGTGAGAAAGAGAAAGAGAGACAAGACCAAGTCTGAATCTGAGAAACCTGTCTGTAGCTCGAGTATGAAGATGTAAATCTGAGTTAAGATTGTGACAGTGGGATGAAAGGAGAGGAATGGCTTTAGAAATAATAAAGCAGTAGAATCAGTAGAATTGGTAACTGATGACATAGGAGGGGTTTCAGGGAGGATGAACCCACATATTACTCCCTGGATTTTTGGCTTGAGTGACCGATGAGTGTAATATCGCTCTTCACCAAGACAGGGAATAAAAATGGAAGAGCAGGCTTTATGGAGAGTATTATGAGTTAATGGTTTGAATACTGAGAGTTTGAGGATGTCTTTGAGATGTCCCAAGAAAGGGATGGAATACATAGGTGATACTTGAAGCCATATGTAGAGGAGAGGAGATCCTCTGGGGAGAGAAAAGGAATGCAGAGCATGCATCTGATCAGGGCATGCCTTGGGAGAGTTATTCCACCACACTCAAGAGGTGAGAAGAGTCAGGGGGTTGATGGGATGTAATGTCTGGAAGCCAAGGCAGGTGTGTGTTTTAATGAGGAAGGAGTGGAAAGATGAAAAGCATCAGCGTCTGCATACACGGTAAGTGACGGGCAGAAAAGTCTTAATTGGATCGAGCTGCACGGAGAGGCCTCGGGCATAGAGATGAAGTAGAAGCTGAGTCTACAGTCCCGTTTGCTCGGCATTGCTTTGTTTGGGGGGATCTTTCTAGAAATAGATCGAACGTTTTAGTGAGAGATAAGAGTTTATCACCACAATGAATTTCTGTTTATTGGAAGTTAGCTGGGGTTGACCTTGTTGAGCCACAAAAGAGAACATTCTCAGTTCCTCTTGCAATTCTGTTAAGGATTCCTTTGCTAGCATGATGATGCCTGGGAATGTCACTGTTGGACCATACTGTGAATGTTGACTGATGTTCTGTAAATGTGAGCGATACCGTTTTACTCCCCTGTTGACTAGATGTTATGCCCGAGTCACTGTGCCTGCCTCTGTGTCTGCTGGCTTCAGAAGGAACCTTGCTTTCTGTTGTTCCTTTGGGTAAGGCCAGTGACAGACTCTGATAACCTTAACACACCAAGTCATGGTCCTTGATTGTTGGGAAAAGCCATATCCTCCTAATTGGGAGCCAAAGCCAAAGGAATGTGTATTAGAAAGAATACCATCAACTGCTCTTAAAAATAGATGACTTTCTAATTAGTGGCAGCTTTTTAAGAAAAAAGATTTAGGTGCTGTTAGCACAAAGCTCCATTACAGGGTCTGTTTAGAGGGCAGAGGTGTTAAAATGTGTGCATGTGCGCATACACATACACACATTAAAAATGCAATTCAGAGTGATTTTGGAAAAAATTAAAATTTTAGGAGAATATAAATTAGTCTGTTTGACTCAAATGATTCATTGTTGCTTATATAACTTCAGAGAAAGCAGAGCAAAAATAGAAGTCCAGAGAGGGTCGTAAAAATGAGAAGGACTAAAGGGAGAGATGGGATTCTAGAATTTAGACCAAGAAAAATTGAGACATCTCGTATTATTGCCTTTAAAGAGGAACAGAGACAGAGGGAGAGATTGTAAAATATTATTTGTAAATAAAATAACAAAAGGAACTGGCAAACAGTAGGTAGAGTCTTTGCATAGCTGAGTCTCTTGAGAAATATAAAACTTTGTATTGAAGAAAAAATGTTTTCTTTTAGATCAAGGGTTAATGACTGTAAATTAGGCTGCTGGGTATTATTATGGAAACAACTAGTATCTTCAGATGTACCATCTGCCATAGGATAGGAATGTTTGCATTAGCCACATTAAGGAAAAAGCACCAAATCATCATTTTTTTTTAAAGATGTTATTTATTTGACAGGGAGAAACACAGCAAGAGAGAGAACACAAGTAGGGGGAAGGGGAAAGAGGGAGGTAGGCTTTCCGTGGAGCAGGGAGCCTGATACAGGGCTCTATCCCAGGACCCTGGGATCATGACCTGAGCTGAAAGAAGATGCTTAGTGACTGAGCCATCCAGGCGCCCCAATCATCATAGTTTTTAATGAAATGCACAGTAGTTTGATTAAGGAGACATCCTCTTCTGTTGACGTGCAGTGTTGACAGTTAAGTCTGTCATGAAAGAGTCACATCCTCCTGGGCACTCAGAATTCTGGAGTAAGCAACTGGAAGCCTCTGCTCAGTTGAATTTTTTCATCTTATTTTTGGTTAGCATACCATACGCCAGGGAAAAGAAACATGCAATTGGATGGATTTGAAGGAGTATAATTTTCTTTTGTTTTGCTATGGTCTAGAACCGTTAAATTACTTCTCAATAAATAGTGGTCTAAGCATTAGGAAGATGAAGGAAAAAAATTTTCAGCTGAATGGTTTATGTTTGAAGATGAGATTCTAAGAATAGAATAAAAAAATGCCAAATATCATCAGTCTGTCAACAAATTGTAAGACCCATCCTGATTTCCAAAGATGTTAAAGTGCGAACAATATTCAGAATTGATGCTATAATGGCATGTGTGCAGGTAGGCACACACATAGACAAAGAAACGATTAACTTTCTCTCTCCTTTTCCTACTTTGTTTCTCTCTTCTTTTTCTGTTTTCCCCTTACTCATCTATTCCTTCTTCTTAGTTTATCTGCTTTCTCCAGTTAGAGGTGCCTATCTTTTTTTCTCTCTCTTTCAACTTCAGTAACACTAGTGAAGCAAAGGAACATAAGTGTGTTTGCTCTTTTTCACGTGTGGATATGTGTCTGTTAGAACTTGGAAAACCACTTTTTAAAAAAGATTTTTATTTATTTATCTGATAGAAAGAAACACAGAGAGAGAACACAAGCAGGGGTAGTGAGTGAGGGAGGAGCAGGCTTTCTGCCAAGCAGGGAACCCGATGGCAGGGTTTGATCCCGGGACTCTGGCATCGTGACCTGAGCTGAAGGCAGACACTTAACTGATGGAGCCACCCAGGCGCCCCTGGAAAACCCCTTTTAATTTTCTTTTTTTTTCTTGATTTTGCCTCCTCTTCATCCTTCTCCACTGCATACTTCTTAGAGGTCAAGAAGTGTGGCGCTTCCTCACTCCGACAGCCCAAGTTAGGATATGGTATGTGCTTGGCCAGTGGGCTGAGAGCCCACTGGTCGTGGGGGACCAGTGAGGTCTGATGAGATCAGGACTCAGCCGCAGGGCCTTTCTTATCTGTGTGCTTCCCACATAGGTTCTGAGGGGCTGTTAACCCTGAAGACCCAAGTTGCTGTGGGACCACTGCATGGTCATGTTTGAAAATGATTTCAAGTGATCGGTGGGAACATTTGTTGGAATTTTCTTTTGTTTCCCATGATTCCCAAACTTGGGTGGGCATGTTTGAACACAGACTGCTGGGCTGCACCCCAGAGTTGCAGATCCAGATAGCACTGGGGTAGGAACTTACCCCAGGAAGCATACTTTGAGGACAGCTGTTTCTTGTCTGCTGGCATTTACCTTCATGTGTAATTTAGAACCGCATTCTAATACCAGAATGCGGAGTTCTTAAGGGAAGCATTGATACATAAGATTCAGATTTCTAGTGGCCACTGTAAAACAATCTAAAATGAACAGTTGAAATGAATTTAAATAGTATATTTTAACCCAGTGTACCCCAAATACCATTTTAACATGTAATGAATACAAAAAAGCATGGATGGGATTTTTCATACAGCTCTTGCTAAGTCTGACCTCCAGTGTGTGTTCTGCATTGCCAGCGCACCTTAGTTTAGTCCAGCTGCATTTCAGAGGCTCAGTGACCACACTGAGACAGTGCAGCTCTAGGTCCTCTCTCTTGGGATGCTCCCTCTTCCCTTTCTTAAAACGAGTGGTTTTTTAAGGCACTTGTGGGAAAGTTTGGATGTATTTCCTCAGTGTCTTCCATGATAGAGAGTGCTTCTTCTGTGGTCATAAACTCTAGACTATAATTTTTGACTAAGTGTGCATATGTGTAGTTCATCAGTAACTGTCCTCAAGTGAAGATGGGAAGACTGTGGCAGAGACCAGGACTGGGGATTGGAATAAGGGAAAATTGGCATCAGTCTTACTGGGCAGAATTGGCATCAGAATCACTGGGCTCTTCTCTGAGCTTTTCCTCAGAAAAATTAAAAAGATGAGACTAAGGAGTCAGTGACAGATGAGATGGTTTATGGATGAGAAGCCTTTAAAAAAAAGAAGCAGTGATTTTAGAAAAAAATGTGTGTTGAAGAAAATGAAATAAAAACTTTAAGACTGAGTACATGAAAGGTGGTGAGTCCTATCAATGATATAATCTTAGAATATATACATATTTATGGACTATTTAAGTATAGCTGAGTTTTGACTCTTACTTGATTGCTGCCATAAGGAATTATATTACTCTTAATTCATGAGTGTCATTGTTTGAATATAAAAGAAAATAAGATGAGAACGTTGACTTTTATGTGTTCTTTTTCTCTTTAACATGGTAACAGAGACGCAAGTAAAAGGATGTCTGTTGGAGAATATTCACAGGATCTTGGGAATTTTTAAAAATAATGCCAAGCCCCAAGCCCTGTAAATTAACACTAAATGCACTTCTAAAGAAAGTGGATTTAAAGCTGAACTTTGAGTGAATAATCTGGTTCATGAGTCAGTGAAGGTTGGAGTGAATGCTTTAGACCAAGTAGAGTATAAGCCCGCTTCAGAGAATAGCTCTTCAACTCTGCTGCCTTCAGAAGATGAACATTTCTCCCTGAAGCTTGGGTCTCTGTCTTTTCTCTGTCTTTTACATTGGTTAAAAACTGATAGCCATGTTTAAGTAGAGTAGCATAAAAAATTGACGAAGTCATCCCTACTGACCCATGTGAATAGTGATAGTCTCTCTGCTGCCGCACCATTTGAATTTCATCGTAGACTTTTATCCTGAAATATCATTCTGTTCGTTTCTCGCTCTTTCTCTTTTCAGTGGGAGATAATGCAGTACGCGTTTGGAACTATTTGAAGTGACTAAAGGTTTTGAGGGGTGGTTACTTCAGAAAAATTGGCATTTCAGAAAGATGTGTTTTCCCCTCAATCTCTGTTGATATTTGAAGTCTTCAAAGTATTGCTATGATCAGAGAAAAACATTTCTTGTGAAATAGTTCTCTCCAAGAATGCAGTGATTTGAGACTGGCTGACTACGGATTTTGATCCTGTGTTATAGAAGAAGCTGTTTTCACAGAATCTGCTTCAGGCTGAGGTCTGGGGCTTGAAAGATTTATCATCAATTCAGAATATGTAAATATAAAATTAACCTAGCTTTAAAATAAGCTTCAGAGTCAATCAGAAATGGAGTCTTTCTTAAAATACGCTTAGGCAGTGAACTGCCTGGTCCCATTGCTCATCAGTGACCCGTGTGTGGCGTGTGGATTCTAGTTGCTACCATTATGTGTGATTACACATAAAGGGGGTGCGAGAAGACAGGACTTTGTTTTCCCAGTTTGTTGGTTTATTATTTCCAGTCTCCTTTTTGCATAGAAAATTGTAGCTAAATATTTATCTCAAGATGCTAGAGGTTGGATTCCAAAAGGAGTTGTGCCAGTATCTACTGAACAGGTCTGTGTGCTGTGGGAGTATGTGGAGTGATTCTCAGGAATTGCAAATGCTGTTATTGTTGTCCCTTACATCCATGTGAAAACTGAAGCTTAGAGGTGATGTAGTCTGGCCGTTTCGGTCTTAGGTGTCAGAGCCAGGGTGTGAACTGGACTTTTAAAAAATTTTTATTTTTATTTTTTTAAAATATTTTTGTATTTATTTGACAGACACAGAGAGAAAGAGAGAGAGAGAGAGAGCAGAAGCAGGGAGAGTGGAAGAGGGAGAAGCAGGCGGAGCTCAATGTGGGACTCAATCCTAGCACCCCGAGATCATGACCTGTGCTGAAGACAGACATTAACTAACTGTCCTACCCAGGCGCTCCTCAACTGGGCTTTTGATGCACAGCCCAACTGCCTTCACCTCCATATTGTCCTGTTTGAAAAAGCGTGACTAGGTTCCTTTCTACTCCATGCTTAGAGAAAACTCAGTAAAAACACGTGCCACCGGTAATGACAGGGGATTCTCAAAGTAGCCTGGCTCTGGAGGTTTTCCAGGTGCAGCAAACAATAGGTGATACACATATTCCCAACCTAAGGTCCCAAGAATGTCTAGGGAAAACCCACAGGGTATATTAAACAGCTGATTGCTTGTGTCACTGGCACTTCCATAGAAGGACAGCATGTAAGTATGATAAAAAAAGCAAACAAGGACAGTACCAGGTGGGTCAGTCTTACCCCATGTAGGGAAACCAACATTTAGGGAAATCATTTGGAAACATGAGAGAATAAGATCTTAGAGGTTAGATTTCTAACCTGAGTTCTAACGTAACAGTGACTTCTACCTCAGCTCTGTTTTCTAACATGTATATAAGTAGTTGGAATATTTGAATCCTGTGAGAGTCCATTCTTTTGGGGCCCAGGAACCTCTTCTTAAGAAATGCACATGTAAAATTTTGCATATCATTCATGGGTTTCATGAGCCCCTAAGATCTCTAGGGGTTTCTGGACTTTTTAAAATTTATTTTTTATTTTAAAGATTTTTTTTTTTAAAATTTATTTGACGGAGAGAGAGATCACAGGTAGGCAGAGAGGCAGGCAGAGAGAGGGGGAAGCAGGCTCCCCGCTGAGCAGAGAGCCCAATGTGGGCCTTGATCCCAGGACCCTGGGATCATGACCTGAGCCAAACGCAGAGGCTTTAACCCACTGAGCCACCCAGGCGCCCCGGGTTTCTAGACTTTTATTAGAACCCCTGGATTCATGGATCTCGTGTATTTCATTTTAGTTCATGAGTGACAGAATTCTGTGGCTGGGCTGTGGGAAGAACTTTTGTAGATAAAGCCCTGTGATACACACCTTGTGGACTTTGGGGGGATCAATGCTGTTCAAAGCTTATTTGTTCCATATCCTATGATACTTGGAGGATACAGGTTATATTGGGTTGATGGGAATTTCTGAAGAGGTGGCAGGGAGCTGGGAGAAGAGCAGGTGGACTTGAGCTTGTCAGACTCAGCTAACGTGGAAACTCTCTGAATCTTGCAGTTTCCTCTCTTGTGAAAGGAATGAACTGTGTCATGTGACTCTGTGGCATTTAAGCAAAATGGCAGATGATTAGTCCTGTAGATAAATCGACTGATGGGAATCAGTCTGGCGAATGTCAGTCACATTTGCTTGTTGTTCAGCTACTGCTCAGAGGGTCCTAGCAGATATGGGTTCTTAGGAGACTCAGACTTGTCAAGTTGGAGAAACTGACCCTTGGGACTCTGGGAATATCTTAATGTGTAACGAGGACATATAGAGTCTGGGGAGGCCACCTGAGAAAGGGAGATGAACGTGAGAATTGATATTGCTAAGGGAGGAAGTTGAGCTTACATTTTTGAAAAGCTGGAGGTTTTCACTGGACCGGTGCCTCTCCAAAAAGTGAGAAGAGCAGCAGAGAGAGTCTTGTGGTGAAGAGGTCCATCTGATAAATCTAACATTGATTCAGGTTAGCATGCAGTTAATTAAAGCTATGCTTGGAACCTTACTCATTTGTTTACCTCTCCTTACTCTGTTATAGATAGGTATGAGAGCTTTTTGAGAAAGGGGTATTGCATTTTGGCATGAACAAATCCAGCATGAACAAATCCAGCAAATCCAGTCACCATTTCTGTGACTGTTGGGGTTGTCCAGAGACCTTACTGTCTCTCTTCCTGCTGCCTCCATTTCTCGTGCAGCAGTGATGGCTAATGTCTTAGGTTTGGAAGAATTAAGTCCATCTTACTCTTCTTGAGATTAATTTTCATTTTCTTTATACAAACTGTTAAAATTGATGCATATTTTAAGTCACTGAGGAAACTCCAGTCTCATCCGTGTCTAGTAAATAATCCATCTGTTTTGTTCTGTTTTTGTTTTCAGATTGAAGAATTTCGAAGGCTGAGGACACATGTGAAGGGGGCAGAGCTTGTCGAAGGCTGTGATGGGATTTTGGGAGACAACTTTAGACCCACTCAGCCACTCAGTGACAGAGTCATTAGAGCTGCATTTCAGTAGCCAAAGAAAAGAGGAACAAGATGGTCTTCATCTGGGTATGTGCAGATTAAGTAAGAAAGAATGGGGCTCCCAGTTCCAAAAACCTGTCACACCAGAGTTATCCTCACGGTGATCCTGATAATTTAGAAGTATGAGTGCACTTTGTTTTGATAAAAGTGATGATACATTCTCAAACCCTATTAATTGTACATTAGGTGGCTTTAAAAGTTTCAGGCAGTGTTGAAAAAGAACCACCAGTCCTTTGTATTTTCCAACCAGAGCAGCCTTTTAATTCCCATTTTGCTTCTATTCTGGCCTTCATCAGGTAAGGAGCCCCAACACAGAGAAGCCATCTGTCTTTATTCAAGGTAAAGAGGTAAAGTCCTTTTTAGGCCTCTCTGTGCTTCACCCTTGAAATGACAGTAGTTACCCCCTCATGACTGAGGAACATACAGGGAACCACTCACATACCAGGGGCGGGGTATGTGAGACCCAGAGCTGACCCTCGTCTAATGCTAATTCGATCCTCTTTATCAGGGTAGGAGAGGGCAGATCTGGCGTGCATGAAAGTCCTTGTCCTTTAGAAGGGCTTTTATTGGATAGATCAGGAAGCACTTCGTAGGTATGTGAATATGGTATGTTTCTTTATGGACTGAAATATAATCTATGCATTTTAATATATTGGATTTAATATATGTATACATTATCCCCAAAGAGCTAACAAAATAAAACATCACAGACATGGGAAATTTCAAATATACATAAACGACTATATACTGGATTATTACATTACCTTGTGAGTTGCTTAAGAGTGCATACGTAGGTCAGTGCACGTAGCTGGCCAACCACTGTTTCCCACAAGAGGAAAGCATCTGTTGGAAGTTACATAGGTGAACAGGACAGAACTTGGACTTGCTTTAATGAACCATGGTACTGTGAACCAAGCTCACGTACTGTGGGAGTGGAACAGTGGGAGTCACAGATGAATAGAAATCTCTGGCTTCAAGAAGCTCAACAGTGTCTTGAGCTACACAGTTGACACTGGAATTTTAAAAAGTGATCATTTTATCCATGTGTTCCCCAATCCATTTTTCTTGCCTCTCTGTTACCACTGTACCATATATATACCCAGTAGTTCATCCAAATTGTCTTTTTTCTCATGTGAATGTGCTTTGCTCATATAGTTCTTCCCACCCCTCCTATTGCCTATTGAAATCCTAGCTACCCTGCAGGCTCAACCCAAATCCTGTTCTCAGCACGAATTCTCCGCTTCTCCCTTAAATTGTACCTCTCTATTCACATTCTTTCTTCCATTTAGCTATTTGTGTATTTCTTACTTTCTGTGTTACAGTCAAGCTTTTAAAGGGTTGAAACATATTCACTTTGCTTTGAATCCATTATGACGTAACACTTCATGTCTTGAATATCTGTTGGCCAGTCAGCAATTCTTTAGGGCTACGCATAGCGTCTGTCAGCTAGCCACATGCTGGGCATTCCCTGACCCTCCATTTCTGAGTTAGCTAGTATGGTTCTTCCTCTTCTGATTTTGGAGATGGTGAGGGCCGGCAAAATTTCTTTGGTAGGACTGAGAAGGGACTTTCAGTAAATCCTATATGGTAACACAAGAGAATATCCAAGAGTGCTTTAAGCTAAGCCTTATGACAGAGGGGCTAAAAAAATTCAAATTATATTTGATCAGAAATCATTACTGTGTGATTGGTTCTGGGTATCCAGAGGTCAGAAGAACAGCTGTCTCTGCTCCCAGACAACTTGGAACCTCATGTGGGGAGCCTGACTGTGGAAAAATAAATATTTCAAAAACATGCAACTACAACTTAATAATAAATCCATGAAAGAGAACAACAATAACAACAAAAAAAAGTGCAGTGAAGGAGATTTCAGGTAGAGGGAGTATCTTTTGCATACTGGGGGCTACTCCCTGTGGAGGAGGTAATAATTTGATGGATTGTGGTGCACAGGAAGGCCCTGTGAGTCTGGTGTGTAGAAATCAAAGGGACAGGACTCTTGTCTTGGAGGCCCTATCAGCCACGTTAAGGGATCTTTATTTTGCTGTTAATGCATTGAGAACCTATAAAGACTTCTACTCAGAGGAGTGGCCTCACCTCATGTATGTTTCCAGTAGATCACAGTAGCTGTGGAATGAATAGCCTGGATGATAGTGGGCCAGGGGCAGGGGTAGGGAGGTATTGTAGAAGTCTGTGGGGTAGCCAAGGGGAAAGACACAGAGACTCGGAGACTAGACTAGGACCAGTGGAGATGGAGAGAACTTAAAATGTGTTTAGTAGACATTGAAAGTGCTACCTAGCTGACAAATTGGGTGATGGTGGAAAGGGACGGAAATATCAATGACTTCTGGGATTTGGAGGCTTTAGAAACTGTGTGCAGATGAATGATGTCATTGAATGAGAAGAGGAAAACCGGAGGAGACTCTTGAAAAATCAAAGCGTTGACTTGGAGCTCGTTGAATGAAAGATGTCTGTCAGTCGCAGTAGTGGACCCTTCCTGCAGCCAGCTGGAATTTCAAAAACAGAGATCAGAAAGGAGGTGTGAACTGAGTATGGGAGTTCACTGAGGCATTGGCGTGGAGCTTATATATACATGTCTCGTGTTCTAATGCTGCATGGGACCGGCTCGTTAAGTCTTCACAAAATTTAATGTGAGACTGTAGATAAGTTCACAGAATGATGGAGAAGTTAGATCACTGGCCAAAATCATGCAGTCTTTGAGTAGCACAGCTGGAGATTGGACCCAGGCAGTCTGGCTGGCAGAGCCCTTTTTCTTACCCACTGCGCGGCAGGGGTCTGGGAGTGTCCCTAGGCTGATGGGAGGGTGGTGTGATGGTGGGAATGTGTGTTGCAGCAGACCTGAGTTGAGTGGGAAGGGAGGAGGGGGAGGTAATGTGTCATGGCGGCTGTGGATGAGCTGGCTGGGAGAGGGGAAGGCTGCAGCAACAGCGCCGGCGAAGGGATTGAGGGACACTGTTTACACAAAAAAATTACTAGCACTTGTCTGTATGCTGGGGTAATGAGCCAATTGATAGGAGGCAATGAAGATGCCATTTCTCAGGGGGGTTCATCCTAGTTGGCAAGTCTCTGAATACTTGAAAGGGAGTGAAATCTGGGGTGCCTCCCTGGCTCGGTTGGAAGAGCATGAGCCTCCTGACCTGGGGAATCTTGAGTTTGAGCCTCACCCTGGGTGTAGGAATTACTAAAAAAGAAAGACAATGAAATCTTGAGCAGATGTGGAGACTGCCTTTCTTATGAGAAGGGACAGGTTCTGAACTGTAATGGGAAGAGAGATGTGGTATATTGTAGATTTAGCATTGCTGTGACTTGCCTTTATTATTTAAGGAAGAATGGGGCTGCAGCTAGGAGAGGTGAGAGGAGGAGGGAAGGTGAGAGACTGGAGTGGAAGGAAGAGGGGAGGCTGGGCTCACAGGAGCTACCCAGTAGGAGGGGCAGGTGGGCTAGCAGGAGGGGCGGTGAGGTTTGGTGAATGTGTGTGAATTTATTAATTTCTCCAGTCTAGGTTTAGTGTACTCTCTGAGTATCAGTAACTGTAAATGACTAAATTTTCAGTAACTGAAAATTTCTTTTTATAAAATCAGATTATAACCTTGAATTTTTGATCCCTATCTAGCCCTAGACCAGAGTTGCCTTTCTCTAAATATCTAAATAATCATCTCCCTTTTATCTGCCCCACATTGCACATAGACTGAAATGTTGTTGATGAGATTATGTGTATTTCAGATGCTTCATATTACTTATATGATGAGAAGATAATGTATAATTTTTCAAGGCCTTAAATTAATTATGATCTATTTTTTTTAAAAGGAGGATGGATTTGGTGACTGAGATTACTTAAAAGGGGTCACTTTCCCCAAAATTCCTAAGAGTGGTGCAGGAATTCTTTCAAAGGCAACTCCAGTTCTGACTTCATCCTTCTATGAATACGTTTTTGACCCTTTTATCTTGAAATGTGTAATACAAATCTAGTCATAGTTCTACATAAAAATTATATTGGGAAATCAGGCTTATGGATGTGTGCTTTTTATTTGATATTTAATAATGCCCTAAGGCAGGTAATTCAAATTTTTATTAAGGTGAAATGATTTGACAGTCAGACTTTGAATTTAATGCATGAATGTTTCATTTAAGCTCTTGAAACTGAAAAGGAAAAAAAAATTTTTCTGGTCGTTCTCTAAAAAAATGTTTAAAATAATTCAGATTTATTTTAGCTAAGTCTTACTAAAATAACTTCAGTTTTTGGACTTAAAATGACTTTTTTTTTGCATGACATGTCTAGACATCTGGAGGGCTTTGATAACCAAGACTTATTATTTCTATGAATAATCTGTGACTTTTTATATTACCATTTAAGAAGTATGAACCATGGTTTTATACTTGTTTAAAGAACTAGCACATAACTCATCCACGTGCTGGAAATTCTTTAGTTTGGCAGTGCTAGTTCAGATTTCTGGGAGCCAGTGGCTATGAAATGATCCTTTACCCATTTAATTTTCTGTATGAGAACCAAATCTTAATAATAACAAATAACAAGACCAAAGTTTTGGTCCAGTTTACTTGTTGCTCTTGGTATCTTAATATTGGTACTTAGTTCTGATGAAATAATTACTTACCTGTTTGTTTCATGAAGGTTTAACCCATTATTTAAAGCTTTACTGACTATTTGAAGATTTGTCTGTTTTCCCTGTAACTCAGATATTAAGCTGCACATGTGTACAGTAACAGTACTAATTATTTATTTTCTCTAAAACCAATTCCACAAGGTTCTTTAAATATCCTTTTTCTCCCCCTCCCTTATAAGGAGGAAGAAATCTAAATATGCCTTCAAGTAAATTAGGGAAAAAATAAAGAAGAAAAAAGAGGATTATTAGCCAAAGGACTCTGAGTGATCTTTTTGTCAGGCTTGCCCTCATTTTTCTTTCTGAGTCTTTGAAGTCATCCTTGACTGTGTTGAACTCTTCCCTCCATATAATTTTGCAGTTAATAATGTCTTTTAGGTTTAATGAGACTATTGCAAGCATCCATTTCTTATCTGTCCTTTTTCATAACATAAAGAGTTCTAGCCTTAGAAAAGGATAAGGCATTCTAGAAAAGGAGGGGCTATGTGGGGAAAGGGAGAGTGTCAATTCTGAATGACCAAGTAGGGAAAAGCTATTATCCTTTCCAGACAAATGGAAAGCTCAAAGCCATATTTTCAGTCAATAGAACTTGGACTTTTCCTCACTCTAATAATTTAACTTGATGCACAGCATTAGGGTGAGAAATGAAAACTCGATGGATATAGCTGTTTTCTATTTACTGTATCATATAGAGTTTCTTGAAAGTGGAATGGATTTCCTAAAGGATTTCAAAATGATTTCAGGAAAAGGCCAAAATATCAAGGGTGCTCAACCTGTCTATTATGTTTTGATTATGTGATATAAAAATTGGTATTAACCCGAAAATGAAAAGCATCAAAGCTGTATAGGCATTTCTTCAAGATTACTCAACAAGAAAAATAATCCCTACTTCCATATTTTTCTCTTTTCCTTTTATGTTTTAGAAATGTTAATGACTTATAGTAGATAAAAATTGCAGAATGATTTGGATTCTCCCCCCTCCCCCAGGAATTCAAAGAAAATTGTGTTTGGGAGGAAGAAAAGAGAACATTTTGTATTCATGGGTCAACTTGTGTATTGAACATTCATATATTTTGATGCCTTAAATATGTATGTTTCATGATTTTAAACCTAGAAGCATATATTTTCCATAAGAAAATTATTGAGACCAGGTGATCACCTCT
The DNA here is from genome assembly GCA_004023965.1 of Spilogale gracilis. Lineage (NCBI taxonomy): Eukaryota > Metazoa > Chordata > Mammalia > Carnivora > Mephitidae > Spilogale > Spilogale gracilis. The sequence continues at coordinate 15,603 of PITA01006323.1, forward strand.
AAACATGTTCTCTTCTGTCTTTTGCATCATAGGTGCTCATTTTTGGTAATTTCTTCAGATCAATTTTTTTAGCTCCATGTTTCTACTTTGAGATTAATTATTAAGAAAACCATATTCATAAGGAGGCATTCATTTCAGTTTCCTCTTCATTATTTGCCTTCCATTCTCTCGAGTTTCTCTTTCTCATGATGATGTTTACAGAGACTTAGGAAAGCAATCATTCCAGAATGGGGGAGGTATAAAAGCTCCACACTCAGAAGGACCTTCCAGGAGGCCACTTCCTCACAGGCTGAGTTGTGAGGAGTCATGCTCTCTTTGTAGGTGACTTCTCCAAACCTACAGTTTCTGTTTCCACCAACTGCAGATGACCCGTGCATTTATAGTCCCAGACTAGGTCTCTCTATTCAGTTCTCGTATTGAATGCCCAACTGTCTAACTTCTCTTTTGGAGGTGTCAAAGACATCTTAATCTTAAACTCAATATGTGCAAGAGTGAATTTATGATCTTTCTTCACAGACCTGGCTCTCTTCCAGTTTTCTTAGAATCCCAAGTTATACTTGACACCTCTCTTCCTGCCCTTCCCTCCCATTTCCAATTTATCATCCAGTTCTGCAGATTTGCCTTCTGACGGCTCCCAGATCTATCTCTGTGTCCCCATACTCAACATTATAGCCTCATTGAATGTTAATGTTAACTCAGCATCACAACCCCATGAAGTTAGCCCCATTTCTTACCTAGACTGTCACAAGAGCACCCTCCTCTTCTACACAGGATTATTAAAGAAAGATTGCTAAAAATAAAAGACATGGAGGATGTGGTGCCATCAGACTTGTGTGTCAGCTGTGAGTGGTTGAAAAGAACACAATCCGCCTCTGAGCACAGTGGGCAGTGGTGCTGTGGCTACCTGGCTGCACCGGCCATTGGGAGTTGGTGGCAGTGGTGGTTATTGCCATCCATAGAAGGGTACCAGTATTGGCATCTGATTTAAATGTTCACTCCTAAGGTACAGAGTCTTGGGAAAATGGGCTTTGGAAAACCTATCTGCATTAGAGCTACTGATCCGTAGCTAGATGTTAGCAGTTATCCAGGAAGGACGGAAACAGGATGAAATGACTGATGCCTTCTTTTTAATATTTTCAGGTTGTTATGTAATAGTTATGGTCCTGACAATTATATACAGCAAGTTGCTTACATGTAACAAAACCTAGGGAATCTAAAATCTCAGCCTGGAGATGAAATGTCATGAGGGTGAAGAAAGAATTATGGCGTGACAGCGAGGAGGAAAATACCCCAGACCTCTTTGTTAGGGACAAAAGCCATCTCCTGAGGGAGGAAAAAGGGTGAGGTGAGTTAGAGAAGAAACCGTGTAAGAGAAAAATAGATACTGATAGAACCATCAAAAGGATGAGAACATATTTTTAAAAATATTTTTAGTAAAAATATGTTGTAAGAAGTCGTTCATTTAACTGTCTAGGTCTTGGAGGTGTGTGCGTGCGTGCGCGTGCGTGTGTGTATATAGGTTTGCTTCATCTTGGTGACTACTTCAGTTTTAATGAAACAAGCAGGGGCGCCGGGGTGCCTCAATCTTTAAGCATCTGCCTTTGGCTCAGGTCATGATCCCAGAGTCCTGGGATCAAGCCCTGCATCGGGCTCCCTGCTCAGCGGGAAGCCTGCTTCTCCCTCTCCTGGTCCTTCTGCTTGTGTTCCCTCTCTGGCTGTATCTCTGTCAAACAAACAAACAAACAAACAAACAAACAAACAAACAAATAAATAAATCTTAATAAAAAATAATTCCAGCATTAAAAAAAAAGCATTCCAGTTAAAAATCTTTTTGATGATCTACAAAGCTAAAATAATCTAGACAATACCCAATATCTTGGGGGCAGAATCTGATATATTTGTTAGGTTATATGGAGGTTTCTGCGATCAAGAAATTGGCCACTAGGTAAGGTAACACATTCTCAAAATAAATTGTTAAAACAGGAAAACCACATTGGTTTTGGATGGGTCTATTTTCCATTACAGCACTTCTTTAACCCCCTTCAAAATTTCTGAATTCTTGTACTTTTAGTGGTTAGAAGCTCAAAGGTCTTTAAGGCTTGTCTACAGAAAATCTCTTTAGGACATCTTGGGAACATGGTATTGAATTGGACCCAAAAAAGCTACTTAATCTAATCATCTGCTGGAGGAGGGCTTCAACTCAATTATTTAAGATGGCTGCTCCCTGTATCTGTGTACAAGCAAAGAAACCTTTGTTGGAGAATATCTACTTCAGACTTTTTTTTTTTTACTCCTGTATAATGCAAAAAGGGGGGGGACCTCTCATGAAATAGTCTCTCTGTAAAATATTAACTGAATTTAGAATGCCTTTTTGATAGTAATGTTTTTATGGTTTGCCATAAATAAATATTTTTTATTAATGTAACTGATTATATTCCAAATTTGTATTTTCCTTCTATTGCCATCATGTGAGATTCCTATAACCTTTACTCTGCAGAGAAACTCATAATCACTGATATGAATGTTCATTCTGATTTTGGTAGAACTAATGATGCTCTTACGGTAGCTTTTCTTTAAAGAATGATTATATTTAGTGGGCCCCAGCAATAAAAATCACTGTAATGAGGAATAAAAGATTGTAAATAAGAATAACAATGTTATTAATCATCTAAATTAGTCAGTTATGACACATTCCTGTACCTGAAATATTTCCATAGGAAATAATGCTAAAATCCACATTTACTTATAATTAGACAATACAAACCTTCTTTCATTATAATAGTTGCCCAAATCCCAATTCAACTTAATTTCCTTGACTTTGATTTCTGGACTAAAAGCATTAAGCTTGAACTAGTGAAAAATGTATAATATGTGCATTCAATTAAGAAGTAATTAGATACTCAATCACCCTTACAACACACCAGGGATTAGGGAAGAAAGAAAAATGTGACTCACTGTAGTGTATAAAAGTTTTGTTAATTGGTTTACTGCTAATTGAGATTGAGAAAGTGTCAAAGTATCATAACATAGGTTTACTAGGGAACAACCTTAAAAGCTAACTTTAATGTTTTATGATACTCTGATGCAGAGTAATGTAGAAATTACCAGGCTGTATGATTTATCTTAGAGTGCTGGTTAAAGTTTATGTATTCATTCTAAGTTACACAGATTAGCAAGTGGTGGGAAGAAAAAGAATGAGGGCTTTGTTCTAGTTCAGACATGGTGCTGTATTTTACCTCATTTAGTCCCCACAACAATCTTGTGAGGCCCATGTTTTGATTTATGTTTTAGAGATAAACCAAGGCTGAAAGAGGTTGAGTAACTTGCTCAAGGTCACAGTCAATAAAGTACAGAGTGAGGACTCAGACCCAGGGAGGTTTAACTGCAGTCCTGGAGCTCTTGTCACTACACCACATTTGAAATAACAAAGGAGTTATGAGGTCCTTGTATATCTTTGCCTCCTTACCTCTTTTAGATAATTTCCTAGAAATGATATTTCTGGAAAAAAAGGACATACATGTTTTCATTTTTGGTAACGTATTGTTAAAATACAGGGTTATGATAATAAGGATTATGCAAATGATGCAGGCTGACTGGGTCCCTGAGGACCCAGAGTGGGTCCTGCAGGACCAGCCAACATAGTCCTTGGCTTAGTGCAGGATAGAAAGCAACCTCAAGCCAAGAGGACGTGAGAACAAAGTTTATCGAAGACCTAGAGCCAGTGCAGATATGGACAGAGTGTCTGGGAGACTCAGAAAGGAAAGCAGAGGAGAGGGAGTCTTGTTGCTTGGGGTCTGGGGTTTTAACTGGGAATTGTGGTCCAGTGCCCATGTCTTCTCAGGCATCTGGAAACGAAGATGAGTGTTTAGGTGTTCTCCATAAGTCACATATGCCCTGGGACCAGGGCTCTTGGTGAGTCAGTAGTCTTGGCAAATGTTCATGTTGACCCTGCTTGGTCACTCCTAAGATGTTATCTACTGCGTGGGAAGAATCCAAAGAAACCACTAACTCCTTGACCTATGCAAGCGAGACAGAACTTTCCTGTTCTGTGAGGCATGTGGAAGGTGAGGGTGTAGGTCCTAGCAAGAATAAAAGCAGAAGGAGTAAAAAAAAGAAGCAGTTTTTCATGGGGACCCTTTATGTATATATGTATGTCTGTACCATTGACTGAATATTTTATGGACGGTGTTTCTTCCATTTTTTTTTTTTTAAATTACTCAGTGATGAGATCTCTATCTCATCTCTTTCCTCCTTCATTTCTTGAAATGTGTTCATCTTTCATTTACCTCTTGAAATTCCTGTGGCAGGAGTTGCCTTTGATACCTTTCTTCTTTTGTTCTTTGTTCCCATGTCTCTAAATAGGATATAAGTTCATGAGAGAAAATTCAAACAATATAGAACAAAATAAAGAAGAAGCAATGATTTATCAAACCTTCCTGTCAGTGACAGCCATCAGGGCTGGGGTGAACATGGAGGCCCCATAGCACACTGGGGATGTCTTTGGTTCCATTTTGACTCCATCACTAACTAGTTGTATAATCTTGAAAAAGTTACTAATTTCTCTAAGTTATTTTTGTCATCAGTTAAAAGAAGACCATAAATACCTCAGAGTGTGATTGTGAAGATACACTGAGATAATGTAAAGGGCTTGATATGTTTTTTTCCATGGTGTAAGTATTCAGTGAATACTTAGCTTTATTGTATTTTTTGCCCGTTTGTTCTCTCTTTATGCATTTATCTTCTGTGAGATATGTGGACATAGAATGTTCCCCATGAATTATATTCAGGCTACCATTCTTTTTCTTTCTTTTTCTTTTTAAATATTTTATTTTTTTTATTTTTAAGTAATTCTACACCCAATGTACGGCTTGGATTTACAACTCTGAGATCAAGTGTCACATGTTTTAGTGACTGAGACAGCCAGGCACCCCAGAGGATTTTTTTTTTTTTTAAAGTAGGTTCTATATCCAGCGTAGAGCTTGAACTCATAACCATGTTCTACCAGTTGAGGCAGGCAGGTGCCACAGGCTGATTTTCTTTCTGCTTGATAATATATCTTTTTATGCCATTGAGTAGATATATGCCATGCTTTTATATAAGTTACCTACTTATATACCAAAATTTTATTGGGATGTTCCTCTATTATTATACTTTTAGGCTATTTACAGTATTTTGCTATCCTCAGTGATACTGTGGTTGATTTATGCATCTGTTTCCTTACAAAATTCTTAGTAATGAGATTACCAGGGGGGAGAGTTTCAATCAGAGTACATGTACATGCAGATTGCTCTTCCCAGGAGTCGTATGCATTTTTTGCTTCCACTAACCACAATTCTCCTCACCTTAACTATTTTCAGATTTTTCATCCATGCCCATCTGACTAAAAAGGATAAAAATGTTACAACATTAAATCCTGTGATGACTTACTTCTGCCCCTGAAATCTGTCTGCTAGTGCACCAGCCTCACTATTCGTGAGCATTGCTCACAGTGTTTGCGGCAACGTGTATGTTTCAGTGTTTGGTGGGACAAGGTCCCTTACCTAGCCCCTTCTGCAGAATTTTCCTGGCTATTTTCCCATGCTTAATTATTTTCTTTTTTTTAAGAAATATTTTATTTATTTATTTATTAGGAGAGAGAGAGAGCATGAGAAGGGAGAAGGCCAGAGGGAGAAGCAGACTCCCTGCGGAGTTGGGAGCCCGATACAGACTCGATCCCAGAACTCCGGGATCATGACCTGAGCTGAAGGCGGTCGCTCAACCAACTGAACCACCCAGGTGCCCCCATGCTTAATTCTTCCAGATAAGCTATAGGATCATTCTTTCAGAAGGGTCGAAATAAAAAGTAAAAGAAAAGAGAGGGGTGTGAAAAAGAGTTGGAGAAACGAAAAAACAAGAAAAGAAATCTTGCTAGAATAGTTCATTTGGATAGCATTGAATAATATAGAATAATTTAAGGAGAATTGGTTTTGAATCTATCAAGGAACAATGTGTAGGTCGGGGCTTGTTAAAAGTTTCTATGTTCTTCATTCACTGGATGGTTCTTTCATCACTAGACTTACTACAGGATGTGCATTTGGGCTCTTAGAGTCAACCTTGGGTGTGGCTCGATGGGGAACATGGCACCACCACCTGCTCCACAACTTAAGCAAATTAATTGTGCTCTGTCAGCTTCAGTGTCCTCATCTATGAGGTAAAGATAGTAAGAGTAATACCTCCCAGAGATGTTGTAAGGATGAAATAAGCGCAATGCTTAGCAGAAGGTTAGCATTTAACAAATGTGAGCTATTACTATTACTGTTTTTCTTTTTTTACGATTATTGTTTCTGTGGTCATTATCAATTTTGATTAGTGTTGTTTTCCATTATATCTTTCTATTCATTAATATTTCTTCATTGAACAAATAATTGCTTAGGTTTGTCCTTGGCTTTCTTAACTGACCTTTCACATAGTTTCCAGTAACATTGTAGCTGATTATTTTGAATTTTCTGTACAGACCATGATTACATATATAAATAATGACAGTCTTCTCCTTTCTAATTTCAATACTTATTGCATCATATAGTACTTTTAGAATAATGTTAAATAATCTGGCATCCATTTCTTATTTCTGATATGCTTTGAGTTCTCTTTCCAAATACAGTGGCATTTTCCTCACACTCTTTCCTCTGAATCTTCAAGTGCACTGGACACTTTCTCTTCCTCCTGTCTCTCTTGATTTCCTTCCTCCTGACCTGATGTTCTCATTAGTGGGTATGTTGGAAGGAAAAATGGTGGCCATGAGTCTTTGTTTGTCATGGAAGGACATTTATTTTTAGCCTTCTGTTTTGTGTATGGTGGTATTCTAGGGGCTGTGTGAAAATAAAGACATAATCAGACATACATAGACTCTCCCCGAAGGAGCTTACAGCCTAGTGTTGGGAATAAATCAGGTAAATGGCTAACTCCAATTAAAGTTGTGTGTGAGAGCTCTCCCAAGAAAGTGTTCTTTAAATGTATAGGACAAAGAGACCACCCTGAAAAAGAGAATCCTCATGTCCAATGTATCCCTTTTTCTTTTTTTTTTAAGGTTTTATTTATTAGAGAGAGAAATCATGAGCAGAGGGAGAGGCAAAGGGAGGGGCAGAGGGAGAAGGAGACTTCCAGCTGAGCAGGAAGCCTGGTGGGGATTCGATCCCAGAACCCCGGGATCATGACCTGAGCTAAAGGCAGATACTTAACCGACTGAGCCACCCAGGTACCCCCATCCCTATTTTTTAAAAGATTCTTATTTTGGAGATTTTACCCTAAATCATCTTACTTAGGGCAACTTTAATGGGTTGTGGGTGAGCTGAGCTAGACTAGCACTTAGGCCAGCCCTGGGACCTGCAGTGCCCTCTGAGAAGTAGGGCATGTGTGCACACGCGCCTTTTTATAATTGTATTATTGTTTCTTTTAATTCTAAGTGCTTGTTTATTTTTGATAGCTTTTCAGGAAATTCTCCCAGTAGTGATGTGATTTGAACTCATTCCCTAGGGTCTCTTCATAGTAGGTGATTTAAGGTTCAGATATACTCACATAGCATCTGCTACAATCATACTGAAATAGCAGATGATATAGAGGACTTCTTAGGATATGGCCATACTTCAGGGTCTCATTATGAACAGTGATAATCGTATAATAGAACATTCTTTTTTAGAGCTAAGCTTTATTATTTTTTATATGTATGTAAATGGTTATTTGGAGGAAGTCCCAAAGGGGGAGCAAATCAGTCTGATTGCCTTTGTATATTGAAAATATCATTTCTTTAGTCTTTCTGAATAAATATAAATTCTGATTATCAAGTAATATAATTATGGTAGAAACCTGAGAAAATACACAAATGTATAATAAAACTTTTTAATCAAATGATAATCCACTGGACATAGGCAATTAATTTTGTTTCCACCACAAACTACATTAAAATAACAGGAAAGGTTTTTTTTTTTTTTTTTTTTTTAAGTACAAAACCTACATGCATAGAGAAAACAAAAGAGACAGCAGCAAAAATATTTTGGAAGCTGGAAGCACATAGTTGTGAGGTAACAGACTTAGCAGATGTGAGGAACAAGCCTGTTTACGTGACAGTCTCTCAGTCTTAGGAATTGGTGGCAGCAGATAGATCTCTAGAGGCTGGAGTGAGAGGAGGCTGAAATCATGTGTAGTGGTTGAAAGTTGATAAAGAGAGAGTCTCCCTGTTAGGGGACATAGGTACAGTTGAGTATCAGGATGCCTCACTGAAACATCAGATAATTAAATAATATCCTCATGTCTTGTCTTCTCTCCTTCCCCACTTGGCCTCCAGGACACTGGAGAAAGGCCTCTACTCTCTAGACAGGGTGCTGGAAGAGTCTTGCTGGAGAATCTGAGCAACCCCAGGAAATTCTTTCATGAAATGGCCCAGCTAGTACATTCGATGGTGAAGGAAGGACAGATAAATAAGTGCCTCCTGCGTGCTTGGAGCCTCCACTCTGGTTTTTGTTGTTGTTGTTTTATAGTGGTTCTTCCCATTCTAGGTATGAACAGTTATGGACATTTGAAGAAGGCATATAATATATAAGAGCCCAAAACAAATAGAAGAAGGCATGATATAAGAAATAAATACTTAGGAAAAGTTAAAAAAAAAAAGCAATCATTCATATCTTCAGAGAGGTAAGGAAAGAAATAACAATCAAGAAATGGAAATTGGATGCTGTGAAGAAAAGGAATATTTTCAAAAGCTTTTGGAAATCAAAACATGAACTGAAAAATTCGATAGTAGAATCAGAAGGCAGAACTGAATTTCTTAGAAAGTAGAGCAAAAACAGCAGATAAATAAGAAAATTAGAAAAGCAGCACAGGAGGTCCATTATCCAAATAATAGAGAGAGAGAGAGAGAGAGAGAGAGAGAGCGCGCGCGCGCGCGTGCGCGCGCACGCGCAGAGAAAGTGGGGGAGAGGAAGCAAAAACAAAATCATTTAAACATTTTCTTAGGACTTTGGAACATACATTTACAGTTTTTTTAAAGGATCCATTGAATTTCCAGCACGTTGATTGAAATGTACCCCCAGCGAGGCATTATCATTGTGTAATTTCTAGACACCAAGTGATGAATTACAAGGAGAAAAAAACATTGAAGGAATCTGGAATTTGAACATCAGACTAATAAATAGCAACACTGGAAGCTAAACATCAAGCATGAATTCTGAGGGAAAATTACAACTCACCTAGGATTTTTTACCTTGTCAAACTTAAAGTACTCATTTTTAAATATCAAGATCATTGAAGATTATTTCCTAGGAAGCTACTAGAAGATACGCTTCACCAAAATGGAGAAAACAGATGGGGAATTTGGGAAACAGGAGATCCAGTAAAGGAGATGCCCAGAATGATTGTGGAGTTGTAGCGATAGAGGCCATGAGTCTGGATGTGACCAAATGAGAAGGTTCTAGAATTTTCTCCAGAGAGATGAAACAGATTGCATGATATGCCTTTAACTTCTTGAGAGTCAGATAATTGGGAGGTAGCTTTGGATTGAGTACAGAGAAAACCAAGGTGGAAAAAAACCAAGATAATTACAGTTACTCCAGAGTCAGAAAAGAAATACAGGAAGAAAAGATGATACATTAAAACACATAATTTACCTCTAGATAAGGTTTACATGATCACAATAATAGAGCAGAAATTGATCCTGCCAAAATTACTATATAACCATATTGGAAGGATGGAGGGAGGGAAAGGTTTATATGCGGGTGGTATGTGTGTGTGGGGGGAATGTGTGACATGAAGAAGGGTCACATCTTCATTCCTTATGGGGAAAGTCAAGAGACAATACTAAAAATTGAAAAGGAGTAATACGGTTGCACTATTTAGCTCTGTGGTGTTAATAATCAGTTAAAAGAGTTGAGGAAATTGGTGGCATAAGAGATAGGGACCTGCAGGTTTTCATTAGAAACATTCTAGAACTATTTAGTCCTTTTGAAACAAATTTTAAAAATTAAATGAAATTATATAATAAAGTTGCCCCTGTCATTTTGTTATACTTTTTTATGTACACACACACACACACACACACACACACACACACACATGTGCATGCATGTGTATTTTCTTAGTTTGCTATGGGCCAGATACTGCGTTGGACTTTGGGAACACAGTGCAAATGTGATCAAGCATAAAATTTTCTCTGAAATTCTGAAAGGCAAATTTTGAACACATACTATGGAAAATAATAAGCCATAGCGTTGTTCAGTTTTCAGCTAATGAGAGATCTGTAGAATCATCCCAAACCCTCACCAGTAGCTCAGTCATTGCCTGGGACTCACTGTTGCCACCTTTTATCTGTTGTCCTTCTACATTCTCACATAGGTCGAAGTAGCTTGCCCTAAAATCTCACAGCAAGTTGTGGCAGAATTGGGATTTGAACTTTGGTCTCCCTGATTTCAAATCCGTACCACAGATTGTCATCAATTGAAATATTTTCCCAGGTAACTTGGTCTCTACAGTGACCAAGATCAAGCATCCATTTTTGGGGGGAGCTAACGTAAAGATCAACCTCACAGTCCCTGTAGAGGAGAACAAACCCAACAAGCATGGAGCATTATTATCTTTAGTTTGTTCTTGAGGGAGATTTTAGAGTGAGTACCTAAATTTATCAGGAAGAGTCCACACTCTGGTAGATTAGAATTCACTTAGCATCTGTTGAGAACTATTTACATCAGACCCTTAGAACTTCAAAATGAATGAGACGCATGCATCTATTGCATTCTGGATATTCAGTGTTAAAATGCTTTGTGTTAGGACCTGAATTTGTACGATTAGGGAGACTGCATATTAACTGTCTTTTGTTTAGTTGGTATTTTGGACTATGATAGTTTAAGTTTTAAAATGGCTTCATATATTCTTAAACTGAAATTTCATTACTTTGATAAACTTGGAACATATATTCTTGTAGATGAGTCTTTTCCAAATGTGTTCTGTGGAGCCATTAAGATACACATTAAGGTGTTTATTAAATCAAGAGCTCATTGTCTACAAATTTGGGGAATCCTGGATATAATAACCCCCTTTTGGAGATTTATAGGGCACATTAATGTGTTAGAGACTCTGAGGTAGTTTTTGTATAGAAGAAACATATGTTACTGTATTTAACCAGAATTTCCAGTTTTTTTGAACATGGATTCATTATTCCAACTAATTTTTACTGATATAGAACACATTTTGGGAAATGGGGGACTCCAGGTTATTTTTCTGTTGCATAAAATGTATACATCATGATCTTTAGGCTCCTTTTAGCTCTGAAATGCTGTGGCTTCACAATTTTGATGATCAGTTTCATGTGAGTCACTTTGACTTAAAATTTGCTGGGTTATAATTGTCAGATATATACACAAAGTCCTACTTGACCTTTGAAGTTCTATCTGAGATCTTAAAGATTTGATTTGTACTCACTCTTTTCTTTGAAACCTAGTTTGGAAAAATATACCCCACAAAAGCATTACAAATGCTTACTAATAAATTGTTCCAGAAATTGCATGTATTTGTATGTGCATATGCATATGTGTATGTGTGTACGCACAATATATCCTTACACAGATAGTGTATGGGGACATTTTTCAAGTACTCTATTGTGTCCTACTTTATTAAGGAATTTATTTAATTGCTGTATTGAATATCCTGGCACACAAAATCTTCATATGATTGGATGGTTATGTCTGTTCAATAGGGAATATAGGGATATAATTTCAGGTCAGAAAGCATATGCATCTGAATTCTAATAGGTATTTATTGACTAAAAGAGTGGACCAGTTAATGTGCAGCAACTATATAAAAGTTGGTTTTACCTCACCCATCGCTGGCAACATGAGTAGATGTTACCAAACTAAAATCTTAGTTGATGCTGTTTTCCTAAATGGGAAATCCACCATCTCAAAAAAGACTATTGTTTCATGTATTATTTTGTATTTATCATTTATCCATTTACTTAATAGAATTCCAAAGTTATTTGGGGGCTAGCAAGAAGTGCTCTTAGTGCGCAAGAAGTTACCACCTGCGATTAATATACATGAAATTAATGGTAACTTAAAGCTGAATTTTATTATCAAACATGGTACAGAAATGTTTTGTTTATCTGTTCAGGCATTTGCTTCATTTGAAAATATCTCTGTGAAGCACTGGTAGATTCTGCCATAGAAATAAAATGATGTACCCTTTAATTGCAGAGATGACAAACTTGAGCGTGAAGATATTTTTTGAAATTCCCGCATATTCATAGGAAATCTTGAGTTTTCACTGTCTCTTGTGGGACTGCAAAAAAGACTTTTCAGTCTGCTCTGGAGGGGTGTCAGTAACATAATTGATTCATTCTTTTTGCCTCAAGGAGGAAGACAATGGTCCTATAGTGCCCTTCGATGAGAAACGGAAACTTTTGAGCTGAAGCTACAGTTTATCCTCAAAGCCTGCATTGTTTGTCTTCATCTAATCCAGCTTTGATGGACATCTGTGACAGTTGCCTCTACACAGGCTCCAGTGAAATACTAGAAATGGCTGTGCATTCAAAGGAAATCCAGTATTCTGTATCCACACCGCTGCTGCTAGGATTCAGATTTTTGCACATACTGTATTGCTTATGTGTAGAAGAAATGAAACTAGTTTTCAGAGTTGTAATTAATATGAATATATATCACATATTAATATGGAGACAGGAAAACTCCACTCCCAGTGTTAGCGATCCTTCATTTCCTGTATCCGAGAGAAACTTAACTCCTTCGGAGAATAATGTAATTCTTGATAATAAATAAGTATTTGATCAGGAACAGCATACAGCTTGAAAATGGAAGGTGAAGAATTAGTAAAAGTCATAGCCCATTTTGTTTTTTAGCCCTCATGCTACAGTTAATGTCAGACTGGTTATTAGGCAAACAATTTGGGAGTTAATGCAAGAACAGAATCACTTTCTATATTTCTCAAAGGATCAGATTGAGTGTATGAATCTAATTGTATTGACATATTAGAAGCTCTGGTTTCTAGGACTTTGAGAAAGGCATAAAAATAGGATAAAAAGTAAGTGGGTACTACATACAAGAAAATAGCTTTATTTTCCATGATAGAAACATAAATTTAATAGTATCCTGTAATAATTTAGTGTTGTACATTTTAAGATCTTAAAATATTTTAATCTATGGATTTTACTTTAGTATATTGAGACATTGCTTTCTAAGATAATCAACTATCTTTATTTTACTTAATTTTAAATGCTACTGGCAACTGTAAGCATATGCTTAGAAGCAGTTAGATGTGTTTTGACAGAATGACATAATTTATGTAAAGTGTGCCTGGCACAAAGCAAGTACTTAATAAATGTTTGTTGTTATAATTATTGTTGAAAAACTAAAGATTTCATAGTCCTAATTTGGAGGGATTTGGGGATGCAAAATGTCTAAGAAATCCTACAGGGGCAAGAAGTATGTGTTTTGAGGTTTTAGATGTGTTGGGTAGAGGTGGTAATGAAAGCATTAAATACAAATAAAAATCACACCAAGTGTCCCTGAAAATGGCAGCAAAGGAAGATCCTGGTTCTTGCACAGGGAGAGACAGGAGCAGTGGCCATGGCAGCAGAGTGAGAAGCGGGGGCTTGCAAAGGTTTGGGGTCCTCCCTGAGCCCTGGACTGCAGGAGGGCAGCATCGGGCAGAGCTTCTGGGAAGCAGAGAGAAGCCCTGGATTCTTCCTTTCTGTAGTTTCTCCTATGCAAAAATGAAGACATGGCAAAGCATGCTTGCAAAAACAGCATATTTGAAGACTTCTCTCTCCTAGACTGAAACAGGCCATACATGCCAAACATTGGTCATAGGTGTCACCTCATTTGTAACTGATACCTAAAGATGACCTACAAAGATTCCATTTTCTTGTGGATGAGAAGCCAGTCAAAAGGCACCTTTTTACCTAAAAGATAATCTTCTGGTAGGTACGGCCTGTATTCGGGGCCTGAAAGCAAGGTGCAGGTACCCAGCCTCTGCCCCTGATGCATTTGGTACGGAGCAGCCAGGGGATTGTTTTGGACTAGACTTGTGGTGCTTTTTGTAGTCTCCAACTATCTGTCCCTGAAGAACACAAAATAAACATAACAACAATTCAAATGACCCTTAGGAAATATCTAGTTGCCCATATTTCCCCCTACAGTGTTTTTTAGTTGAAGCAATCAAATTTCTTTACTATCTATTTTTTTTTTAGGTCAAAAGACTGACAGGAACTCCTTGATTCAGCTTGTATCCATTGGTGAGGTTGTGTGGAGGCTTACTAGTCTTTAATATTGGAAACCCCCTCTTCCACACTTTGGTACCTCAGACTTGGAATATGAGTGCTGGTGTGAGAGTGATGCCTGTGTAGGAATGAATCTGAAAATGTAATTTGTAAGTCAACCCAAGTGCAAATAACTGATCTCAAATCTCTCCTGCTTTGATGGCGTCCTGGGAAAGAAAAGTGAAAGGTATGTAATGGGCCCTGAAATTGAGGAAGGAGCCTCCCAAACAAAATGTGTGTGTGTGTGTGTGTGTGTGTGTGTGTGTGTGTGTGTGTTGCAAGGCGGGTGGGGAGGAGTTAACTTGGGATAAGTGACAAATTTCAGGGATCTTGAAATGTAATTTAGGGTGGATTTGTTTACCTAACAGGAAAGAAAAGCAACAAACAGAGATGTTTTTTCACATAGCTTACACATCTAAAAGTGTCTCTGATTCATGGTAATTAATGTACCTGATGGTGTGTAAAGTAATATTGTCCTCAGAAGGTTTGTCAATTAAGATAATTCGAGTCTTTTTTGATGTTGGTCAGTTGAACTAAAGGCTTGCCAATATTGTTGTTCCTTTCAAAGAGCCAACATTTGCTTTTGTTGATTGTCTGTACTGTGTTTCTATTTTCTATTTCATTAAGTCTTCTCTAATCTTTATTATTTTTTTTCTGCTTGCTTTCAGTTTGGTTCGTGATTTTTTCTAGTATCTTAAGGTAGAATATTAGGTTATTGGTTTGAGTTCTTTTTTAGATAAAGCCATTTACAGTTATAAAATTTTCTCTAAGCATTGCTTTCTGCTGCATCTTTCAAGTTTTGTTTGCTATGGTTTTGCTTTCTTTATCTCAAAGTATTTCCTAATTTATTTTGTGATTTCTTCTTTGACTTAATGATTATTTAGGTGTGTGTTGGTTAATTCCCACATGTTTATGAATTCCCAATTTCTGTTATTGATATGTAATTTCCCTCCATTGTGATCAGAGGACTAACTCTGCCTGTTTTCAGTCCTTTTAAATCTGTTGAGGCTTGTTTTAAGGCCTAGCATAAAAGGCTTAGCTGGAGATTGTTCTGTGTGCTTTTGAGAAGAATGTGTAACCTGTTGTTGATGTATTCTGTAGATGTCAATTAGGTCTTGTTCCTTTACGATATTGTTGAAGTATTCTTTTTTGTTTTTCTTCCTATTTCTATTGAAAATAGGATGTTGATGGTTCCAACTGTTGTTATTGAATTATCTATTTTTCCTTTCATTTCTGTCAGCTTTTTCTTTAGGCATTTTGGGCTCTGTTGTTAGATGCATATATATTTACAATTTTCATATCTTTCTGAAGGAGTTCTCCTTATATTATTAAAAAACATCCTTTTTCTCCAGAAATATTTTTTGCTTTAAAAAGTAACTTGTAAGATATTAATATAGACATTTCAGGTTTCTTACACAGTTGCTATTTGCATGATTTGTCTTTTCCATTTTTTCACTTTTAGTGTATTTGTATTTTTGAATCTAAAGTGTGTCTCCTATAGACAACTTAAAGGTGGATCTTGTTTCTTCATCCAACCTGACAATCTCTCTGACTTTTGATTAGATTTTTTTAACACATTGAGGTTTAGTGTTATTGTTGATATAGTTGGATTTATGCCTGCCACTTTTTGTTTCCTACATGTCTCACATCTTTGATGTTGTTCTTCTGTCCCTCCTTTATTGCTTTCTTTTGCATTCAATGAATATTTTCCATTGTCTTATTTCATTTGCTTTAATGATTTTTTCTTTTACTTTGTTTAGATGTAATTTTTTTAGTGACTGCTCTAGAGCTTACCATATTTTTTTTTTGAAGTTTATATGTTTGTTTATTTCGAAAGCATGAGCAGGGGGAGGGGGAGAGGGAAAGGGAGGGGCAAGAATCCCAAGCAGACTCTATGCTGAATTTGGAACTTGATCCCACAACTCTGAGATTATGACCTGAGTCAAAACCAAGACTCAGATGCTTAACCAACTGAGCCACTGAGGTGCCCCACAGAGCTTACCATATACATGTAAGTAGATTCATCAGAATTGACTTCAGATTTATACTAACTTGGTTACAATGAGATCAGAAATATTTACTTTATATTTCTCTATTCACTCTTCTTTTTATGTTATTGTTTTATATATTACATATATATTTCCTATGAACTCAACAATATATTGTTATAACCATTACTTTATAGAATTGTTTAGTAAAGAAGCTAAGCAAAGAGAGGACAAGTAGAATTTCTTATTTATAGAATTCCTTATGTTAGCCTTCTTATTTATCATTTCTGGTTCTTTTAATTTGGCCCTGTGGATTCACATTGCCATCTGTGTACTTTTTGTAGTCTATTTTCTTACTTTGTTTTCATCTACTTCCTATATGTTATTGTCAAATATGTTACATTCCTATATGTCCTAAGCCTCATAGTACAATTGTATACCACTGTTTTACACAGTTGCTTCTGAAGTAAGAGATATGCACTTATACTGTCTTTTATAACTACATAATTTTACCAGTGCTCTTTGGTTTTTTGTATGGATTCATGTTACCGTCTGGGGTCACTTGGTTTTAGGCTTAAGGATTTCATGTAAGGCAAGTCTACTAGCAACAAATTCTTTTTGTTTATGTGGGCATATATTTATTTTACCTTTGTATGTGAAAGATAGTTTGTTGTATATAAGATTCTTGATTGACAGTTTTTTTTTTCTTTTAGCACTTTGAACATGACATCTCGCTGGTTTTTGGCCTCCACTGTTTCCATTATTTCTCATGAGATGTCCGCCATTAAACTTAATGGAGTTTTCTTCTACAAGACAAGTCATGTTTACGTTTCTGCTATCAAATTCTTCTTTTTTTTCCCCTGCCCTTCCTGTTACCTACCCTCTCCTACTATTCTTACTATGATGTGTCTGGGTGTAGATCTGTTTGTATTTATCATACTTGGAGTTTGTTGTGTTTCTTACATATATAGATTAATATTTCATCAAATTTGGGATGTTTTTGGTCATTCCTTCTTTATTTTTTTTTCCTGCTTCTCATCTTCTTCTTCTGATACTCCCATTATGCAAATGTTAGGACACTTTCCTTTTTTAAAATTTTATGTTTTAGAGAGAGAGAGAGAGAGAGAGAGAGAGAGAACACCAGAAGAGGGAGAGGGGCAGAGGGAGAAGCAGGCTTCCTACTGAGCAGGGAACCCGATGAGGGGGGATGTGGAGGGAAGGGAAGCATTTGATCCCAGGACCCTGAGATCATGACCTGAGCCAAAGGTAGATGCTTAACTAACTGAGCCTCCCAGGCACCCCTTTTGGGATACTTGATAGTGTTTCATATTTCTCTGATCCTGTGCTCATTTTATCCCCTTTCCACCCACTCCACCCCACTGCTTGTTTTTATTGTTGTTTGCTTTATTTTTTTGTTTAATGACTTGACTGGCTTTGTTTATTTGTTTAATGACTTGCTGGACTTTTTTTTCTTTAATCACATCTATTACTTCATGCACTGTGAAGCCTGTGAATTAGCTTCTCAGAGAAAAATTCTGGGTGCATGCACAGTCATCCTGGGATGACAGAGATGTAACAGGACTGTCTTGGATGGTCTCTTTCTGCTAAAACTCTTTGCCTCAGAGACACACTAGCTGTTAGGTCCACTAATTCCTGGCTGATTGCTTCATTGTTTTGGACAATGCTCTGGGGCATAAATTGCTTCACATTTGGTTCAGTGAAGTTTGGACCCCTTTGCTGGCATGGTTTTGAGGTCAGCTGTGAGATTTGTTCTGATCCTCGTTCTGTCTGATAAACTAGCTAGTGATTTAACTTATTACCCTCATAGTTAATATTCTCTTGTTCATGACTTGCCACCAAAATCTTCCATTGTTTTCCAGAGCAGCCTCAGGCTTTAACTTCCCCCACACTCTGTTGCTAACCAAGTTAATTTTTTTTTTCAAGATTTTATTTATTGGTTTGACAGAGAGAAACACAGCTAGAGAGGGAACACAAGCAGGGGGAGTGAGAGAAGGAGAAGCAGGCTTCCCACAGAGCAGGGAGCCTGATGCAGTTCTCGATCTCAGGAGTCTGGTATCCTGACCTGAACTGAAGGCAGATGCTTAACTGCTGAGCCACCCAGGTGCCCTCCCAAGTTAATTTTTTTAGAGAAAGTTTTGGTGCTCTTTGCTCTTACCAACTCCCCTAGACAATTTTTTTTTTTTTTAAGATTTTATTTATTTGACAGAGAGAAACACAGCCAGAGAGGAAACACAAGCAAGGGGAGTGAGAGAGGGAGAAGCAGGCCCCTGCCGAGCAAGGAACCCAATGTGGGACTCGATCCCTGGTCTCCAGGATCATGACCTGAGCTGAAGGCAGTCGCTCAACCAACTGAGCCACCCAGGCGCCCCTAGACAAAATCTTTTCTTAAGTCTCAGCTCTGGAGCTGTGTGTGGGGGTGGGGGTGGGGAGAGGGGAGGCGGTCGGCGCCTTGCTCCTTAATGCAGTGACACTCCTGCTTTGCAGATCGAGTTCTGAGTAGGGGCAGTAGCCTCAGATCTTTGTGGCTTGCCTCTCCCAGGATGAAACTGCTGATGTATGAGTGAGGTGGGGCAAAGGTAATTAAGACCCCAGTATTCTCAGCTTGCTCTATCTGGTATAGAACCTCTGCTCTGTGAGTGGGGCCTTTGGAAGAAAGGGACCTGTAGTCCTCAGGTGCTCAGCCTCTGCAACCTTGATTCCCAATCCCTTGAGGAAGTGAAGGAATGGGTTTATGGCCCAAATTCCAAATACTCTGCTGTTCTTGCTGAGATTGAGATTTTCTTGAATAAATATTTCCTCTTTTGCTGTCTGTCCTTAGAAAAAATTTCAGACTTTTAAATTTCTTCTTCTTCCAAATTATATCACTTATGGTTGTTTTGGTGGGGAGCAGGTCTATGAAGCTCTACATGTTGTCATTCTGGATGTAATTTTCTCTCGTTTAAGGTAGTGTATTACTTGAAATGTCTGGCTAGCATTTCCCTTTGAGAATTTTCACTTGAGTGAGCATATTTTCCAGAATATCATCATTGTGATTGAGGGAAGACTCGTGATTTTTGGTAAAATTTCTCTCGTTGAAGGTAGTGTATTACTTGAAATATCTGGCTAACATTTGCCTTTGGGAATTTTCACTTGAGTGAGAATATTTTCCAAAATATCATCATTGTGATTGAGGGAAGACTCATGATTTTGGTAAAATTTCTTCAAATGAAAATGACCTTGACACAATAATATTAGGTATTAACTTATGGAATTAATTACCTTGAGATTTCATTTCTCTGTATAACCGGGCCAGGGTCTCTATATAACCAACTAATTAAAAGCAGTTAACTAATATGTGCTGATGATTTTCAAGGCTTGACTCTACAAACTTAATCCCAAGATGGCATGTGCCTAAAAAGACTCCTGATAAATCTCCTACTCTTTAGAATCTATTCACTTGTATTAGAGCATATTGATACAGCAAATATTCCTATGATAAAAAGCAACCATATTTAATTAATTAAATTTAATTAGTGCTATAAAACGTCATGGAAAAGATGTAGTATTGTACACCGATGAGGTAATGCAACTCCCAAGGATATGCACAGGGAAACATTCTTTCCTTCCTTTCTGTGTTCCCTTCCTTTGTTTAGAGTTGTTTCCGGTGCTACTTTTGTGTGAAACTCTTTTATTTTTTATTTACTTTTTTTTAAGATTTTATTATTTTACAGAAACACAGCTAGAGAGGGAACAGAAGCTGAGGGAGTGAGAAAGGGACAAGCAGCGAGCTCGATGTAGGGCTCAATCCCAGGACTCCGGAATCATGACCTGAGCAGACACTTAAGGACTGAGACACCCAGGCGCCCCATTGTGTGATACTCTTAACTTGCACTCATTGAGGGTAAGGTGGTGAAATAGGACCCTTCAGACATTTTTTAAAATAAAAACAACACAGAAGAAAGGATTTTAAATTGGAAATTTTGTGTTGTAACAGGCTTAGATGATGCTTTATTCAAGCATACTAGAAGTTTTATACTTTCGGTTGTACAGGAATGCTCATTTAGAAATGACATTATCAAGTTTTAAGAAACTTTTCAATGACTCTGTATACACTGCCTTTATAAGGCTTTTGTCCTCCCTCCCTCCACTGGAACACCGTAGTTTTAGTGAGTCAATAGAACTTGAGAAATTTCTTAGAGTGGTTCCAAGGACCTACTATGCTTGTTTTACTGCCTTTGGACCTGATTCATTTCCAGAATAACTCTACTGCATAATTCCTTTGATAAACTTTAATTGCTTTCAAATTATATTGGAATTCAGTCAGCCTCAATAAGAATTTTCCTGTGAAATTGTATTAGAATCTGGCCCAAAGGGATTTTCTTAAAATGCGGATTAAAGTCTATACATTGCACGAAAAACATTTTATCTTTACAAACATAAAGATGCTTCTTTATGGCACAGAGGAGTCTACAGTATTATTGTAGCATAAGACTGAGATGGAAATTGATCCCTTGAAATATCAGACATATTAAATAAATTTCCTCATGAATACTTTTTTGAACAAATCTCATTTGAATGAAATCTTGGTACAGAAAAACTCCTGTAATATACATGATTTCTTTCTCCCTTTTTTCTACTCATACTTAGAAATTATTTTCATATGAAATGATTCCAAATATTCAATAAGTATATTTGAGGCATTATTAAAAACATTCACACGCAAGTCTAGGGAAGTGTTTTTTGATGGCTTTGTGGAAGGGTCCTAGCCTCGGCTAGTAGGCTCAGTAGTCAGGATGGCCAAGACAAAAATGTGAAGCTATCTGGAAAAAAACAAGAGACCAGGTACGAGAAGCCTGTAAGTCCACAGGTTTTTATTTTCTAAGCCCCCATAAAGGAAATATAAATATAGTTCTTCTTGTGGGTAGATTGGTCTTCCCAGGAAGAGAAATTAATAGTTCAGAGCACCAAAGAGAAGTGTGAGAAAACACAGTAAATGGTGTTCTGTTGTGTGGGACAAGGAGCAGGTGAGCAGTTAGCTCCAAGGAATGGTGCACCACACTGAGGTTAGGACCATTATTCCTGCTAGTCCTTGCATAAAACCAGACATTGATTAAACCTATTATTTCTCACTGAAGTTCTGACCCTTGGGTTTCAGCCTTGCTTCCCTCTGTTCTCAGAGCCTCCTAGGGACTATAGGATACATTGTTATTAACTTACACTTCTGTGGCAGGATGATACATATTTTCACTACTACCCTTGGAGAAGTTTTCTTTCTTCTGGTTTACTGACAATTGGTCTGTATTTTTATATTCTCCCACATTTGTATTAAATGTATTTTTTCTCATTGTAATTTCTATACTATAGGAATTAGTTCAAAGGAGGCAGACAATATTGAAGCCAAAAGAAACTTTTTTTCCTTTCTAAATCACCTTTTAAAAACTATTGAGAGATGATGACATAATTGATTTATGGAGTTTCTTTATTCTGTCCTCTGATTCAGCCAAGGGAAACTTTTTCTTTTTTTTTTTTTTTTTGACCAGAAAGATAAAAAAGATGTGTCACATACCTATGTTCAGACCTCTGCATCTGATGAACTATTTGCATTTTTGATTTCCTTTAAATGTTCCCAATGCATTGCACAATGTTCTTAAGAAAACAGACTTGCTTCAACAGCGTTAGTTCTAACCAACACTACTGTGTGAGGTGGAAGAATCAGGAATAGGAAACTATGACACATCTCTTCCAGCTGATGTGTGAAAAGGAAGCTCCAAGCCAAATGGAGGGAAAACAGAGCCTGCACGTAGAAAGTGATATATAATAAGAGCACTCACCTGGGGCAGGTGCGTGAATGAAAGGAGTTGTGAAGACATCACAAAGGAACAAAAAATTTCAGTGAAGCCAGACCCACAGGAAAGTAATGGCTGTAATAGGTACAGGTCAGCACCTTAGATGATTCAAAGTGGTATTCATAACACTATTTTCTGGGCAAAGTTTTTGACTGACTCCAAGTTGTGTGCTCACCTCATGTTAGGTGATCAGATGGGCAGATGCTCTAGAGGGTTCCAAGTATAGACTGAAGCCAGACTCCTTGATTTGAATTTTGAGTCTGAGTTCTGCCAGTGATGTTTGACTTTGGGCCATGGACTTAATGACTTTGGGTATCAGTTTCTTCATCTGGATCTCAAGATTGAAATCTTAAGTTGTTCTTTTTTGGTACTTTAGCACTCATGGGAACAACTGAATTGTTTGCCATTATTACCCCATCACTTACAGGAATGTCTAAAACATAAATAAGCCCTTTTACAATATAGATCTCTTAATCTTGTATAAAAGTTGCATTCACTTGTGCAACAACTGTTGATTGTGAAGTTTTTTTTTTTTTTAAGATTTTATTTATTTATTTGACAGAGAGAAACACAGCC
This sequence comes from Spilogale gracilis, assembly GCA_004023965.1. Classification (NCBI taxonomy): domain Eukaryota; kingdom Metazoa; phylum Chordata; class Mammalia; order Carnivora; family Mephitidae; genus Spilogale; species Spilogale gracilis. Next base: position 38,306 of record PITA01006323.1, read on the forward strand.
AGAGAGGTAACACAAGCAGGGGGAGTGAGAGAGGGAGAAGCAGGCCTCCCGCTGAGCAGGGAGCCCGATGTGGGACTCCATCCCGGGTCTCCGGGATCATGACCTGAGCCGAAGGCAGTCGCCCAACCAACTGAGCCACTCAGGCGCCCCATGATTGTGAAGTTTTATAAATCTCAACCATTGTGCGAGGTGATGAGGATATAGTAAAGAATGGACCAGAGCAATCCCCACTTTTCTGGAGTGACAAGCATTAAGTGGGTAGGCTGTCTGGCTATCTCAGCTTGCCCACCCTTCCTGCACACTTTCTGGAGACTTTGCAGTGTATGCACCTCTGTGTTCAGCCTCTCAGTGTATCTAAGACTGCATCGATTTTCCCAGATCTCATTTCATATCCAAGATGATTGATATTCAGTTCCAGTCTTTCATCCTAAGTCAAAATCCTGAGCAGTAGGTTTTCTCTAGCCTTTAATAGTCTGATGACAAAATAGCGAGCTATCATGACACTGAGTCCAATATAAAGACCAAAGAACTGTCTGGTGTTTTCATTGTCTTACCTTGTTAATGACCTGTATTAACTCTGGCATGAGATTGGAACAGACCATCCTTATGGTTCTGTGCTTTCCTTGTACTGGTTGGCAGGTGTGTGTGTCCATGGATAAAAGAAGCACTTCATACCACCAGTGCCCAAGAGGCCTGGGCTTTTGGAACAGGACTGCCCAACACCGTGCCCTTCCTTCTCTTCCTTATTACTTACTTCTACCTTCTGGGAAGGAACACTGGTTTTGTGCCCACTGGCTTTCCCTGGGCTTCCACCTAGTCATGGATCTCCCTCTGTAACACATGCCATATTAGTCACTCCCATATATAGAGAGAATATCACTTATCAAGGCAAAATCTCCTAAGGAGTTCCTCATCATTTTTTTCCTCCCACATGCTGGGTACTAAAAGTAGCTATAGTCCTTAGGAAGGATCAGCCTCAACTAGGTGCTTGAATATCAAATTACTTGAAGAAAAATGACAAAATGATTTGCGAAGGACGAGTGAAGCCATACTGTGAAATGAGAAGTAAATAGGTTTACTTAGTTTTATATGTTATTGTCTGTTGATGCAGACAGATAATTTAAAAAGCTGTCTATGCCTGCTTCTTGTATGATTTGGTAGAGACAGTCTCGCAAGGGTACTTCCTTATTTCAGAGTCATTGATCATGATGTTCTGTGGGGATGATGGCTGCTACACAGACTTGTTAATGGAGGTGGCCACGTGAAGCCACAGTTCTCTGCCCCTCCTGCCCTGTGGGTGTTCTTGGTGTCCTCTATGGCAGCTTCTTTCTGTCTGGTGATATCATTCTCCACTATATCATGATAGATATCATACTTAGCACCAATCTGGTTGGAAAAATCACTTTCTGCTTGGAATCTGACTGGAATTTTACCTCCCAAATTCCTTCACAACACAGCAGACTTCCTAGTCAACAACATAAAATCTGGGTAGCACAGGGTAATATTTTTTAATGAATTCCCAGGTTTGTGTGTGCTAGATAATGGTTAGGTCAAGAATTCTTAGCTTATCTTATCTCCAGTGGTAGTATTTCATTTCCAAGAGCCACTTTGGTGAGAAAGAGTTGAAAACTCTGGTGAAGGTAAATGGACTTGTTATCTGGAGAATTTCCTATATTCACTAAATATCAACACTCATTGCTTTTGCCAGGGGAGTCGGCCTTTCTTTCATCTGTGATCTGTTCATTGCCCACACTAATGAGGGCTTTCTTGGGGCCAGATGGGTGAGTGAAAGTAAGCTCCTTGACTGGCCATCTACATTGATAAATCAGACTTCTTCATAATGAGGGAGCACCAAAGGCAAATAATTGCAATGCATGGACCATTTGCTTCATCTTGGTGTGTGCAAAAATATGAATAAGTCTGCACAGAGGTAGATTTTCAGTTGCCCTTCATCCACCAAACAAATATACAACGTGAACAAAATTTTCCTGTTTCTGACTGAAAGCACTCTAGCAAGAGAATCTGAAGCAGGTAAAATAGATGGTCATTCGGTTCCTATAAACTTGAAGCTACTGGATTTGATCTAGTTCTAGAATATTGAAGTTTTAGTAGCTTTGTGTTAGCTGGGTTTTAAACAACGTTCTAGAAAAATTAGCAATTACTGAATTATTGAATTGCATAGTTAGGAAATGGGCAGGTCCCTTTGCAGTAGCACATTGAGTACAGAATTAAGTGACAAGGAGACTTGAGGGTCACCCTGGGACTAAAAGTCTCATTCACTTACACAATGGACAAGTCCTTTCTTGGACAGGATGTCGGTTTGTGGGAGGTGATCCAGAATACAAGTGGGAGTTAACAGTAGTCCTTTTAATTCCATTTTCCCATATTTCTAACTAATCTCACCCTTTTAGAACACTACCTTATTGTGTTCCTTTATATATTTCTATCACAGAACCCCAATTTATGGTATCACCATTGGTAAGTTTTCTCAAGGCACACATTTATTTCCTTGCCCACTCTCTAGTCAGGACCAGTGAAATTTATGTAATGATATAATATTATATGCTTCTTAATTTCTACTCATCAGAAATATTTAACAAATACACTATGTAATACTGTGAAACTATTTCTAAAGGAAATTATTTTCTTGAATGTATTTAGTTAATGCATTAGCTTTTTAAAAATTTTTTATTTATTTTTTATAAGATGGAAAGTTTCTAGAGAGCAGTCCCACTGTCAGGGGCCCCTGACTGTTTGGGGTAAGAGCTACTGCTCACTGAGATGCCTCCTGGAATGATGACCAGAGTCAGTTTCAAGCCTAAGATAGAATAAAATAAGGTTTACATTGTTTTGGAGTCAGACAGCCTGTTATGATGATTTTACTTAATGCTTGTCATAGAGTCTATAGTTACCTATAATACTGTGCATGGCCTGACACAGGTTTTTTGTTTCGGTGAGCAGGCATCTCTATTGACAAATGCAAGGGCTGTTGGACAGTAGGAAGAGTATATACAAGACGGTTATGATGGCCTTGAAAACATGGGCAGACATGTGCAGCAATTAGGCTCCTTCTTCTCTTTGTTTCTCTTCTGTTGTTGTAATTAAACATGATTGGTAATATCTGACATTTCTCCCTTGGCAGTGAGAGCGACAGCGTGCAAATATATCATTTATGTATTTCATGAATACTTATTGAGTTCTTAGTGTGTGTCAATTAGTGTCCTTTGCTCAGGGAAATTCACTTCTTGCCCAAAACACACCTAAATATAATTCAGAGCCTCTTCTAAAGATGGTACAAAGTATTTCAATAAAGAAAAAAAGGAACATTCTGAGGTGAGCTGGGACTCTTTCATGGGGAGAGTGGCTTTGGACTGAACACTGGTGAGGAAGGTTAGAGAGACAGGTGAGGAGAAGGCATCCCAGTATGCAGACCAGTAGGAAAAAGAGGTATGAGGAGGGTGGGTGGGGTTCCAAATAGGTGATGGGCCATTTTGGTTGACTCTAAATATAGGCAAGAAAGTGGAGAAATATTACGATAAAAAGTAGGTGAGTACTTTGAGAGCTAGATTATGAAGTTTTTGACTTTTGTCTACCTACCAGAGATAATGGATTCATTATGCGAGTTAATTCTGAGCACGTAAGTAGCATGCACTGGGATAGACACTGGAGATCCTGGAGGATAGGGGATTGAGCTTTCTCGAGATTATCCCCCACGTTATTCATGCTGTTCTGGAAGTGGGGAACCTAGGGGCTGGCAGGCCTGTCGCCCGGAGATGTGGGCAGGCAGAGAAGCAAGATGGAGGAGTGGGTCAAGTGGGGCAGGGGCCTGCTGCACCCCCTGGCTGAGTGCTGGGGTCTGAGGCCCCCTCCTTCCTTGTACAAGCTCTTCTCCTCAGGAGTTGCTCCTCTGAGGAGGAGATGAGTCAAGCAGTCAATGAGTCGCTGCCCCTCAGCTTACTTTGTGGGGCATGTCATTTGCAAACATGTCACGTTATTCTGCAGACTCCAAGAAATATAAAGTAGTGCTCCCGTGTGCTTTAGATGTCTTACTTGTAAATTGCCCTCACAAAATTGTACTGGGCCCCTGTCTGCTCCTTGCAGGTAGCATTTAAGCACCTCGAAAGTCACGACTGTTTTCAGTCTCTTTGATAGGTTCCCACAGCGTGTTTTCTCCCATACACTTTTGAGGATTGACAGGTTTCCCAGTGAGGTAAAAAATTCTGAACATGCTACCAGACACAAACTCAGTAAAAACTAAACACAGAGTTACTTTGTGAAAATGTAAAACATAATCTCCGTATGTGGGTGTGTCCCCCCGCCACCCCAGCAATCCTTGCTGAGTCCATGATTTCACAGTAGAAATGTTCGCCATCTGGAAAACACCCAGCAGTTTCCTGCCCTTTCGTATTTTCCTAAAGCCACATCACCGTCCTCCTTTTGACTTGCTGACATCACAGTTGTTCAGGGCCACACGCTCAGGATGGGCGTGTCTTCTTGATAAAAACTAACGGACGTGTGGTTGTTCTATCAGCTTCTGACCTTGTTTCTATTTTCTAAAAGTGTTCTCTAAGAGGATGCACCTGCCTGGCCCCCTCAGCTCCCCCTCAGCCTCCTGGAACCCTGTAGTTTCCCCATTTTCTCCAGATGCAGCAGATTTGCCCGTGTCGTAGAGGGCAAATCCAAAATGACCTTGAAGCTGGGCTTCTATAAGGCAAAGCAGAAGAGGTGAGCGCTGGGCATTCCTCTGCCGTTCCATGGAGAGTTGCTTGAACAGAGCGGTCCCCAGGCAGGGGTGTGTAGGGGGCGTACCAGATAGGGAGACAGAGTAAGACCGAAAGTGGACAAACCCATCGTGGTGCTCTCATGGGTTCATCCCTTCCCTGATCAGCGTCCAGTCTTCTACTCTGCTTTTTGCTTGTTTTTACACAGGTCTCCTTTGCATATTTATATTTCTTTAAAAAATGGATTTATTCTATCCGCTTTATGCCACCTGAGTGATTTTACATTTAATGTAAGCTAGTGCACTATTTCTCATTTGATGGGGATTTGTCTTTGGAATTAATCTCGGTCATTTCTCCCTCTCTTCAGATCTTTAGCAACTTGCAAACATTACTTGGAAAGACTAGTTTGTATGATTTATTGGATCTTTAAAAGACCATTAATATCTCTTCCTATTCCATAATTATTTTACTTAAAAGGTTATAAAGTTATATCTTTTTTCTTATTTAGAGGTGAACATAAGAAAACAGTGTCATCCTGTTTAGGCAGTCATTACAGAGATTTAAAAAAATGACCCGGATTAGCTGGTTGTGTCCACCTACTTCAGTGGATGTTTGTCAGCCTTTACAAATACAGGAGCAATGCTATTATTTTTCTCTTACTTTAAACTCACTGGAGAAAAGATACAACCTGAAGCAGTTTCTTAATTAACTTAGTCTTTCTTTTCACAAGGGTGTCAGGAGAGTGTTGCCTGAAGGCCTTGCCCCTTGATGGTGCAGCGAGGAGCCTACCCGGCACCTCACTTTGCTCCAGCCTTGATATCCTTCTCTGCGCAAGCATTCTGGGGTGTCTGCAGATGGCTGAACTGCCTTAGAAGGATAGCCTGCTGTGATTCCTAATCCCAGCACTGCAACAATGGGCAGAGCTGCCTAAGACAAAAAGGCTTTTCCCAGCTTTGTGCGGATCACAACTCAGGCGTTTAAAAACATGGAGGCTGCTCTTTGACTGCAAAACGCTCCCATTAATGTTAAGAGGAGTCACACATTCACCCCCAAGCTGGAAAGGATGCCCTCAATCTTTCCCCAGGAATCCTAGACTGTAAAGAAAGAGTATCTGTCCTTTTTGTAGTGGATTGGAATAGAATAATGAAGCTTAGGCAGAGTGTAGAGACATTTAAAATAAAGCTCTCCATTTGTTGACGCTAGACAAATACTTGAGCATCAGAACTTAAATGCAAAGGGCTCCATTGGGTCCTTGCAAGGTAAAAGGGAGGTTTAGAAACTCTTTAAAGATGCTTACCATTCATTTTCTCACTAATTCAAATTAAGTGTTTCTATCAGTCAGAAAAGGAGAGGAGTTAAGACATACTATATGAAAGGGAGAGAGAGTAGCAACATAATGGTCCTGTTCCACATCTCTTAAGGAAACTTGTTCCATCATTCCCATTGAGCCAAACTACCTCTGATGTTGGCTGGCTAAGGGCACAGAAAATGAAGCATTTTCAAACTAACAGATCAATTAACAAATCCTTACAACCAAGAGTAATAGAAAGCATTCTATGAGAGGGCAATAGGCAACCCTGTTCTAAGAATGCCCATTGTGATGGTTCAATTTTCTATGTCAATCCACATGGTGAATCCTATTTACTTTGGGAATTTGGGGGTGGTTCTGCATTTTGTTGAAAAATACAGGAGGCTACCTGCATAGTGGATGGGGCATGGGTTTGGGAGTTAGAACACAGGCTCATATTTATTTAGTTTCTCAGTAAATGCTTATGTGTGATGCACTCAGGGGCGCAGCCTCTTAGTGGTAATGGAACTGTGTGTATGGAACTAAATTTTTTGAGCTTTGGTATTGTAGTCTGTTACATTTAGTGTGACCAGCAGTTTTCTCTAGGAACTCTCTCTCTTCTATCTAACAAGGTGGCCAACAGCCGACCTCCTCCATAAAATGATGTGGACTGGGGCGATATAAACACCCAGTTTATTGGCCATGGTGATTCACATGGGATGGATGGACACGTTGCCCAAACTGGGCCAATCTGGGAATTTGGCTGGAGTTTCCTGGAAAGAGGAATAATTGAGCAATTCTCCAGGATCATAAGGTATAAGGGTGCTTTAACTGAGTTTCCAGGTATGAAGAGCTGGGAAGAGCCCATATGAGAGAGCTCTGACATGTTTTGAGCCACCGTTTCTAAACTTAACCTGCATCTAAACTTAAATGTTCTGGACATTTCAATTATTTTGAATCAACTTTTTTTTTTTTTTTAACCTTTTTGTGGTTCATTTTGTTTGGATTGGTTTGAGTCCTGACAAGAACATTTTGGTTCTTCATTGGTAAAATTGGAATAGTAATGCTTTTCTCCTTAAAGATTAGCTGCGATGATTGAATGAGGTAAGGTAAGTGAAAGTAAACTACATACATTACTTATGGAACGCATCACTGATCATAGGTGAAGGACTTGGAAAGGCCCACTAGCCTTGAGATGGGGAGATTAAGGGAGTGATGACCACTTTCCTGAATTTCTCAGATACTCTAGTGAGATTATCAGCTCCTAAGCTGAATCTTGGTCTTCTGCTTAGAGGTATTATCACTTTTCCATGTGAATTATGTTTCTAATTTATCCTAACAGGAAAGGAATAAAAATCCCACAGCCACTAGTATCCATTCACTTCACAACTATTTGAGTTTTTCTATGCCTCATGTACTGTTCTGTGCGCTGGTGCTGGGGAGATAGCAGGGGAATGGGTGAATGGCTTCTGCCCCCATGCTGATTACATTTCCATATAGATGTGGGACTGTACCCAGGAACATCCTCCAAGTGGGAGTCAGCATTTGGCTCCTGGAAACATGACTAAGGATTTTGGTTTCATCGCTTGGCTGCTCGTGTTCCTGGTCAGGAGCACCAGAATGTTAAACTTTAGGCGATTTGATTCCTCTCTTCAGTTACATATTTGTCCAGGAGATTCAGGTCTGTTCTGAGTCTCTTTTCACTAAAACTGGAAAATGGAAGAGACGGTGTTTATAGAGGATCTCACGATGCATGAAAGAGGCATCCACAGAGACAGAGTAAGACAGTGAATATTGCCCAATCAGCAGTGCCCTGACCACATTGTCAGATTGCCTCATGGATGGACCCGCTTGGTTTGTTCAGCCGTACACTCCCAGGAAAGATCTTGGTTGGAATAATGAAAAATAAACCTCTACTGATTTATCTAAAGCTTAAATCTTCACTTTAGGGCTTGTGTCAAGTTCGGCTTTAACTGTGTTTTAGTCATCCTACTGTTGGGTACAAAATGCAATGTTCAAAAATAGTGTTATCTGTTGGGTGGAAGGAGCGCAAGCTTTGGAATCAGTCAGATTAATTTGAGTCCTGGCTTTGTCACTTAGCATTTGACAAATAAGCTTTCTTAATCCATTTCTAAGTGCACAGACTGAACTGAACTCATGCCACAAATATCCACGCAGTTGGCTTTCCATTTATTCTAATCATCTTACACCTAAAGCCAGAGGTTATGTCCAGATTAATATTGCCACAACCTGATGGAAAGAGGTAGGGGGTCTACAAAATTGGTATACGATCCACAAAATCTGATATACTTCAAATCTTGCCTATAAACAAAAATAGCATGTTTTTATTCTTCAAGTATCAAAAGATAGTTTTTAATAAATAGTTTTAAATAAATCTTCTTGAGAAATATTGCCTAATTCAAAAAAGTTTTTTGTAGTTTTTTTTTTTTTAAGATTTTATTTATTTATTTGACAGAACGAGAGACAGTGAGAGAGGGAACACAAGTAGAGGGAGTGGAAGAGGGAGGAGCAGACTCCCTGTTGAGCAGGGAGCCTGATGCGGGGCTCCATCCCAGGACCCTGGGATCATCCCCTGAGCCAAAGGCAGATGCTTAAAACTGATCCACCCAGGTGCCCCCAATTAGTTCCTTCAATTGGTAGATTTTAAATGTATAAATAATATCATATGTGAATTATTAGAGTTTTTAAAATTCAAAAGGAGATCTCTAAAACATTAGGAATATTTTATTTATTTATTTATTTTTATTTAAATTCAGTTAGCCAGCATATAGAACATTATTAGTTTCAGATGTATAGTTATTCATCAGTTGCATATAACTCCCAGTACTCATCACATCAGGTGCCCTCCTTGATGTCTGTCCATCATCCAGTTATCCCATCCCCTATATCTCACCCCTCCCAGCAACCCTCAGTTTCCCTCCCATAGTTAATAGACTGTCATGCTTTTTCTCTCTCTCTCTGATTTATTTCCATTCTGTTTTCCCTCCCTTCCCCTATAATCCTTTGTGCTGTTTCTTATATTCCACATATGAGTGAAACCATTGCCTTTCTCTGACTGACTTATTTTGCTCAGCATAATACCTTCCAGTTCCATCCATGTTGATATAAATGGTAAGATTTCATCCTCTCTGATGGCTGAGTAATATTCCATTGGTGTGTGTGTGTGCGTGTGTGTGTGTGTGTATACCACATTTTCTTTATCTGTTCATCCATTGATGGACATCTGTAGTTCCTTCTCCCTTTTTCCTCTCACTTTTCTTTCTCTCCAACTCTAATTCTCCAGTCTCTAATTTCTGTGTCCTAAACCACTATCGGTTAACATTATAAAAATAGCGCCCCCTGTGAAAAAAATGTTGCCATTTTCTCTTCCCTTGGAGTTTCTTTCAAGGATCCCTGCTGAAGCATGTAAACTGTACAAACGCTTCCATCCCGTGCCACTGGAATGTCGGTTTTTAAATGGTTTTTTATCTCCTCAGCCAAGATTCTTCATGGGGGTTCATAAGGCACATCTTAGCATTTTGTTCTATATATGTAAATATATATATATTTGTTTCATATATATCCTATATATAATATATCATAATAAATATTAATATACATAAATATAAAAAGTAATAAATGTGTGTGTATATTCACCTCCACAGATTTCAGGGTGCCATACCCCCTGAGGTCCGTCCTGCCACAGCTCGAGAAGGAGACCATATAAAGCACATTTACTCAGCTCTGATCCGTTCATGATTGCAGGGTCTTCTCTCCATCACCGCTCCAAACAAACTGCTGAAAACCACCACAAAGTTCTCAGGCTTTGGGTGTCTCTTCATTTTCTTTTATTTTGGGCAATAAATTTGTAAATTTAAAATTTTTAAAAAGCTAAAACAATGATAACAGAATTAGAATATCCACTTTCTTGTCACTAAGGGTTAAGTGTGTATATATATAAAAGCTCTCACATCTGTATTTTCTGCTTGTTAAAGATGTGGAACAGACACGAAGCTGACATTGCCTTTGACCATAACCAGTCCCATTACCTGGCCCATTTTTCTGAGGCCATCACTACGATTAGTGTGTAGGTTTCCAGTTCATCGAAATGTACACATATACATATATATATGATTACATAATATTACTTTTGCATGTTTTAATGCATTCATTATGTTAGTATCATTTATTTTGCTTCTTTTTTTTTTACCTGATATTATGTTTTTGCTATCTGTGCATGTTGTAGAGTGTTCTGTCTTATGTCTGTATCATTCATTTGTTCCCAACTTGGTGGCCATTTAGATCACATCTCTCTAAAGATGTTAGAAATATCCATTTTTGTAACTGTATGAGATATTTTCTAATAGTGCTTAAAGGATTTTTTTTTTCAATTTGACAGTGAGAGACAGAGAGAACACAAGCAGGGCTAGTGGCAGGCAGAAGGAGAGGGAGAAGCAGTCTCCCTGCTGAGCAGGAAAGGGATGCTGGTCCCCATTCCCGGACCCTGTGATCATGACCTGAGCCGAAGGCAGACACTTAACTGACTAGCCACCGAGGCACCTGCCCCCAAAGGCTTTTTAAAAAGATTTATTTAGAGAGAGAGAGAGAAAGAGTACAAGCAGGGGGAGAGGTAAAAGGGGAGAGAGACAGAGAAAGAGAGAAGGTGAGAGAGAATCCCCAAGCAAACTCACAGCTGAATGGGGAGTCTAATGCAGGGCTTAATCCCAGGATCCCAAGATCATGGCCTGAGCAGAACAAAGAATCACATGCTCAGCTCACTGACCCACCCAGGCACCCCTAACATAAAGCATTTATAAATTTTGTACTATAGGAAAGATTGTGGCCCAGTGTTAAAACCTTAGACTTCCTCCTGTGGTAGACTTCTATTGATGTCAAAATTCTTACTTTCTTAGCATTAATAGCATTGCTTTGTTTTGCCAAGTTTTCAAAATTTCTTTCTCTTCCTCCCTCAATTATCTGCATCCTTCCACCTGTCTCGTGCCCCTCCTGACAGAACTGCTGAGAAACCAACATCTCATTCCATTAATGCTTTACCCAGTGTGGATGCTCAGACGATGTACTGTCTGTACATATGGCTTTCCTGGGATACTTTCCTTAGAATAGCAAAAATAAGTCCAAAAGAAAAAAAATCACAGAGAAAGATCTAGTTTTTAAAATGTTGGCTATCAAACTGATATGAATAACTCAGATTTAGGAAGTGACAAGGAATGAATGGTTATTTTTGAGACAGAAATTACTAATCTTTAACCCTTGACCAGCCAGATCATCACAGGTAAGATTCCTTGTTCATCTGTTAATGAGAGCAGCAGGTAGTTAGTATAATACATATTCAGTCCTCCATATATCAGACTTTATCAGTGAATAGTTTATGGTGGTAGCCAGGTAATTAAATATTTGAAGGAAAAAAAGCAATCAAGTGACAAAGTGAGGAGGAGAGAGAAAGTCTTAGGTGTTAACACCTTATGTCCTACAACTTGATTGGATTAAAACTCTTAGACATAAATAAAGTTTTGTATTATGACATATGAGGAACTTTCATATTTCACTTCTCTGGTTGCATAGGTTTCTTGAAGTGGAAACTGAGGTCTGAGTGGAGGCCACAGTGAATCTTACCAGTGTCAAGGTGACATTGAATGCATATGAGTGGCTCCAAGTTCAATGTTCTCCCGCACTGCATGAGGATGTGGGCTGTCGCAGTTATCTCAAAGGATAAATACTTTACTACGCATGTTGTAAGTGTTAAATGTCCTCACAAGGAACAGGCACACTTGGTGTAGACAATATAATGGTTTCGAAAGAGCTTGAACTTGCAGTCAAGATCATCATGGTCACTAATTAGCCATGTGGTCTGGGGCAAGTGCTCCACTGTCCCAATCCATAAAGTGAGCTAGTATTATTCACACGTGAAACTCCGAGATTTCACCATTGTCAAATATCAACGTCCTTTCTTCTGCCTTTTTCCCTTTAGGACTCCAACAAGTAGCCAATGTAGGTGTGAAGTTTCAGGCATTAAAAATTAGTGTCGTTTAAAAAAGTTGTGATTGGGTGAATGAATGAAAGCTCTTGGATAATTTTAAAAATTCAGATGTACTAATGGCAAAGAAAAAATTTCCACAAAACAGAGTACATCCAATATGTCTTTTAGAGATGATTTCCTAGATGGAAAACATTTGTGATTATCGTTACAATCCTGGAAATAAATATCTATTGGTTTATGCTGTCTAAACAAATTTAAGTGTGGGGATACACCTGGGTGGCTCAGTTAAGTGTCTGCCTTCAGCTCAGGTCATGATCCCAGGGTCCTGGTATCGAGTCTTACATTAGGCTCCCTGCTTGGCAGGGATCCTACTTCTGCCTCTGCCTGCCTCTCTCTTTCTGACAAATAAATAAATAAAATCTTTAAAAAAATAAATTTAAGTGTGGGTTGCATTTGCACTGTTAATTTCTAAGAAAGCATAAAATAATAGCTAATGCAGGACTTCTACTTCTGCCCATGAAGAATCAAATACTTTGGAAATTATTCTCCTTCCATGAAACCTAGAAAATGGGACTGTGACCCCAAGAAAAGGAAAACAGTGGAGTGAGCCTTATAATTACCCCAAGTTACTGCTGGGGTCAGTCTCCAGGCCATGGCCCAGGACAGAGAACACAAGTGGGCCTGGTGGTTTGCGACTGGGAAGAGAGAGATTGCAGTTTGGAGATGCAGCAAGTAGTCACAGTTGGTAGGCAGAGTACCAGAGTGGGGGTCGCATAGATGGAGTGCTGCAGGGATCTATAGAGAGTTCTCTCTAGCCTGCATGTGCAGGTGGGTGTGGATCTTTTTAAGCCAAGAAGAGAGCCACTGGAAGGCAGTGGGCCAAATGATTCCCAGAGCTCACGTTGGTGTCAGGGGGAACTTTGGCTTCTCACCAGCCTGGGTGAAGAAATCTGGTATGACAGGGGGTTTGGGCCAGAATCCTCAGAGAGGTCATAATGTTGTTCCCAGGCAATCTAGCTCTAAAGCAGGTGCTCTGAGCCTACCACAATAAAGCCTAAGCAAATCCTGAAAAGATCAAAATGATGTGCATGTGGAATTCCATAAGGAAGCCAAATACTCAAGGAAAGCAAAATCTGACACCTAATGACATGAAATTCACAATGACTGGAAAATGATTTAAAAAGATCAGTCTGCTTGCAAGTAAGTAGGAAAAATATGCCTGATAACCAGGAGAAAGATCCATCAGTATAAAGGAACCAAAAACTGTCAGAGATAAGGGAATTGGGAGATGAGGATGTTAAGACAACGTTTATAAATCTTAAGTATGCTCAAGAATGTAAAAGAAAACATGAAGAAGAGTTTCCTGTGAAGAACTAAATGAAACTGAGAAGTGAAAAACACAATATTCACAAAGACAAACAGACTGAATGAGATTAACGTGAGATTGGACACTGCAGAAGATCAATGAACTTGAAGAAAAAGCAATAGAAAAGATTTAGAATAGAGAGAGAGAGGGAAAAGGACTGGAGAAAATGAACAAAATCTCTGGACCTATGATGCAACATCAAGCAGTCTGACATATGTTTAATTAGAACCTCAGAGTAAGAGGAGAAAGGAGAAGGTGGTACAGAGTAATTTTTTTAGAATCCAAGAAAAGTGCAAACCTCAGGAAAAATAAAAATAGAGAAAACCATGGTGTATCAGTCAGTGTCCAATTAGAAGAGGGAAACCACATGGTAACTTGAAAGTAAAAGGAATTTGCAAGGGAAGGTTTAATATCAAGAACTATCAACTGTAATAGGGGATTGGCATAATGAGTGATTCTTTAGTAAGAAAAGAAGAGGATTCTAAAGAAGACTGGAGAGCAGTGTAAAGAGGAACTGCTACCCTTAGGGCTGAGGTAGGGCGCTCAAGGAACATCCCCTCCAGGGCTGAGATCCAGATCTCAATGCAGCATAGTGCTCACTGATGGCAGAGAAATCACAGTGGTGCCATGCTGTGGAACTTGCTGGAAATGTGCCCTCTGGAACTTGCTACATTCGGTACTCTAGGGCACTGGGGAAAGCTTTTCACGGGAGGTGTTTCACTGAAGGCATTCTGCTACAAAACCACCTGAGTAGGGTGCCAGGGGAAGTTGCTGGCATTGGACTGCTGTTGGCTGCATGCACTGCAAATTCTTGCCAAATGAGCATACAAGAACCCAGTGGAAAGTCCCTTCCTTCTGCAGTGTCTTTCCCCACACCCTTTATTGACAAAACAGCCATTGGCAAAGGAACAACATAGACAAAGGGTCCAGTTTTATCTATTTATCTATCTATCTATCTATCTATCTATCTATCTATCTATCTATCTATGCTGAGCAGACAGTGAAATATGACTTTGGAGCTGAGAAACAATAAATTGATAACTGGCACAGTCCACCACTTGACTACCGAGTTTCCATATGCACTCTTCTACACACATTTGAGCTCTCGTATATCATTAGAACAACTCTATATTTGCAACTAATAAGATACATCCATCCATCTGACATGTAAAAGTTCCTATCCTTTCCCCAAAAGGAAAAACCTCACAGTCCCAGTAATCATTGTATCCATTACTGATTATATTAATTACCCCTCAAATTTAGCTAGACTGTTCTATTACTTAAAAACTGAATCTAAATGCAATTTCTAATAACCTATATATAAAAAAGAGAAAATATGTAAAGCTCCTATAGTTACCACTTTCATAGTTGGTCAAAGCTTGTTGTTGTCTGTGTCTTCTTCAGCTGCCTATTTTGTATCTCCCTTGCTCTAGCCAGAATCTCAGCTTCCCTGGATTCTTTGTCTGATGGAATGAGCCAGACATACTTCCCTGAATGACTTGAGTCCTCACCCATTCTGTTTCTTGTATTTTCTAAGTCACTTTTACTATTGGTCATGGATATACCAAGAGGCTTCCCTGAGAACTCTCTGGGTTATTGACATAGTCTTTTTTTTTGTCTCCACGGTCAGACAGCAATTTGATATTCCTTTGGTAACTGGGAATAATCACTTCACTTAGTAGACCACCATCTTTTGTACCTACTGTCTTGGTGGTGTATGGAGCCCTAAATGGCCAGGTAGACATTTTAGTGCCATCATTGTATTCCTGACAGAAGCATTTTCCCTTTAAGAACCTTTGCCAGAATTCTATGCCCAGCAAAATAATCTTCAACAATAAAGGCAAAATAAAGACTTTTTTTCAGACCAACAAATCCAAGAGTCATTTATTATTTGTTCTTCTGTATGCATTATTTAAATAAATATTTATTCACTAGCTTGTGTATTTGTTTTAATTTTTTCAGTTTCACTGTAATGTACATGTGTATTTCTTTTATATTTTCCTGCTTAGCATTCATTGGGTTTCACAAATATATGGGTTGATATCTTTCATCATTTCTGGAGAGTGTTTATCCATTGGTGTTTTGAATGTTGCTTCTGCTCCATTTTTTCTGTTCTCAGGATCCTGAGTCTCCAAATAAGCCTATGATAAACCTTTTTCTTAGTATATATGCTATTTACTTTTAAGTGTATCCTACACTTAGAAAAATATTTTCTATCTTTTCATTTCTTTGTGTTTCATTCAGCTAATTTTTTCTGTCTTCTGGTTCACTAGGTCTCTTCAACTGGATGTAATCTGATAAACCCTTCCACTGAGTTGTTAATTTTTTCAATTTTATTATTTCTACTCGGTTTTTCTCCAAATCATCTATGTTACTGTTTAATAGTTTCCATTTTTGTGTTGATAATTTTAACCTTGGCTTTATAATAATACTAGTTGTTTCATAGTCTATAATCTGATAATCCCACTATCTACAATTCTTGTGGATCTAATTCACTTTTCTGTTATTTCTGCTGATTTTTGTTCATGGGATCTTGTTTTTTGTATGCTTAATTGTCTTTGACTTTGTTGGACACTAAAGTTGTGGAATAATTTGAGGCCCCCGATGATAAAATATTATCTTGAATATCTTTAAGGTCTCTATAAATTATAAAATTCTGTGGTATTGGGACACATGGGGGTTCAGTAAATTAAGTAGTCGACTCTTGATTTCAGCTCAGGTCATGATATCAGGGACCTAGGATTGAGCCCTGTGTCAGGCTCTGAGCTCAGTGAGGAACCTGCTTGGGATTCTCTTTCTCCCTCTCCTGCTGACCGTCTCCATGCTCTCTCTCTCTCTCCCAAATAAATAAATAAATCTTTTACAAAAAATTCTGTGGTATCTATCTGTATTGACTAGTGAGCTACAAATTGAGATTCCATTGTGTTGTTGAGAAACAAATGTGTACATCTGCCTTTATTCATACTGTTAAATCTGTTAATTTGGGAAAAGCTAACAATCTAATAGCTAACTTTGGGCCAGAGATTTATTGTCCTGTCTTTTGTGTGTTTGATTAAAACTTATTTACCTTTTTTTTTTTGTTTGTTTTAAGATTTTATTTATTTGGGGCGCCTGGGTGGCTCAGTTGGTTAAGCGACTGCCTTCGGCTCAGGTCATGATCCCGGAGACCCGGGATCGAGCCCTGCATCGGGTTGCCCGCTCGGCGGGAGGCCTGCTTCTCCCTCTCTCACTCCCCATGCTTGTGTTTCCTCTCTGGCTATGTTTCTCTCTGTCAAAAAATAAAATCTTTAAAAAAAAAAAAAAAGATTTTATTTATTTGACAGAGAGAAACCCAGCCAGAGAGGGAACACAAGCAGGAGGAGTGAGAGAGAAAGAAGCAGGCTTCCTGCCGAGCAGGGAGCCTGATGTGGGACTCAATCCCAGGTCTCCAGGATCATAACCTGAGCCGAAGGCAGTCGCTTAACCAACTGAGTCACCCAGGTGCCCCTGATTAAAACTTATTTAATTAATGTCCTAGTTTCCCTTTTAAGCTCCTTGTTGTATATTTTATTTACTTTTATTTTATTTTTAATCTTTTTCCTGAAATTTTTCCAGTGTTCCAAGATTCCTTGCCCATGCCCCACACCCAGTGCTCCATGCAATAGGTGCCCCCAGTACCCACCACCAGGCTCCCCCAACCCCCCCAACCTCTCCCTCCAAGTCCCTCAGTTGTTTCTGTGTTCAAAGTCTCTGTTGTTTCATTTCTCTCCCTGGATTACCCTACTTCCCATTTACTTTCCTTCTCCCACTGTCCTCCAGGTTACCCCTCATGCACCGCAAGTAAGTGAAACCATGTGATACTTGACTTTCTCTACTTGGCTTATTTCACTCATAATCTCTTCCAGTCCAGTCCATGTTGCTACAAAAGTTGGATATTCATCCTTTCTGATGGCGTAGTATTCCATTGTATATATGTACCAGATCTTCTTTATCCATTCATCTGTTGAAGGGCACCTTGTTTTTAAAAAGATTTTGTTTATTAATTTGAGAGAGACAGAGACAGAGCACGAGCAGTGGTGAGCGGGAAAGGGAGAGGGAGAAGCAGACTCCCTGCTGAGTAGGGAGCCTGATGTGGAACTTGATCCCAAAAATGACCTGAGCCAAAGGCAGACACTTAACCTTGTTTTATATTTTAAACATTGAATAAAATTATTCTAGATTAACTATTTCAGGTCATATGACATTTAGTGTTTTAATTGATTAATATTTATATTGCCTGAGTGAAGAAACCTTTTTTTTTTTTAAAAAGATAGTTCTATATATGATCTTTATTTTTTTCTACATCTTTAGAAGATCATTGGAAGTACAAGTAATGGAGCAGTAACAGTATTTTTGCACAGGAATAACCACACAGATATTAATGACACTGTAATTTTTCCTGATTATGTTGATGGTGTCTTACAGAATCTGAGAGATTTGATGACAGTGATATAATCTCCAGAAGGCTCTACCCAAGAGCTACCTACCTAATATGATAGACTTCTGTAGGTAAAAGGAATAGTATTAAAAGTTACTTTGAAATAACCTAAGTACATTAATTGTAAAGCTCGGAATTCATTCCTAAGAACTGCTAATAATTATGTGCTCTTGAGTTCAATATTAATTCCAACAAGAAGATAAAACCAAAATGCAGCAAGTGGTAGGAATTTCTCTTCCCTTCTCACCTTCATTTCTTGCCAGACTGTTATCTTACTTATTTTAACTTTTTTTTTCAGTTTTATCACATCTAACCATAAATATCTTATAATTATCCCTCCGATTATAATATTGTTCCTTTGGGAAAAGTGAGGCTTTGAACTATTTTTCCACATGCTTCTAGGATTAGGAATATAATGTTACTCAAACCAGGAACATGCATACCAGTTTGCTTCAAATTTGAAATATGAGGACAAACATTGTTCTATTTATAACTGAATCACCAGATATATTTCTCTTTTTTTACAGGGCACAAAAATTGTTCTCAGGATATGTACACATAAGGGAATTAAAGTTATTTTGAATCTATGATCTTCCTTTCTGCCCCATATTTCTTTTCTTCATTCTCTTCATAAAGACTCTATGTTTAAAGAAAAGAAATATGACATGGCAGACCCAGAAATCCTTTTTTGATTCATTCATACACAATACCTGTCTGTATTTTGGTTTATTTTGGAGAGAAAGTAATTTATCTTTTCTTTGATTGTATTTTCTTATAAAGTTTCATCTAAACTGGAAAATTCTCTAGTGTTTTTTATATTTTAACATTTTTTGAAAGTTGAGATAGTCACATCATCTCATTAACTTTCTCAAAAAATTAAATATTTTCTTGGTCTGTTGTAAAGTTGGTACTTCAGATAATTTTAATACTTTAGTTTTTCCCAAAACAAGGATTCCCAGAAATCTCAGAGGGGTACAAAAAGGAGGGAGAATAGAAAAAACAAGGTAGCTATCCAAATCACTTTAACGTAAGATGGCATTTTGTAAGTCCTCTTAGGTTCTTTAACTCAGTAAGTCTCACTGAGTGTTTGGGATGAAGCCACATCAGAAGCCCCGGGTCAAGAGATGAGATGCCAAGTCAAGGGTCTAAGCCTCAACACCATGTGACAGATCCTGGGTTCATGACCTGATCCTTGCTATCCAACCGCTAAACTGGAAACACTTTGTGTATTTTGACCAAATGATCCTCACATGAAATTAGGTAAACAAACAAACAAAACCCAACTCATCAAAAGGCCTGGATTATATTATGTTGTATGTATCAAGCAGCTGAAAATATAAAAAATATTCTAAAGAACCAAATTTCTTCTCTCTAGAAGGAATAATATTAGTGTTTTTTTCCTTCTTCTGTTACTGACCTCCCTGTGTCCTACCTACTGTCCAAGTCAGTGTGTATGCCTCATATTGGTACTGAAAATGTCTTGAAACCTTCAATTATATCCTGTTTTCCTTGGTGCTTTCATAAATACAACATTGATTTCCCATTTCATGCAGTTAAAGCTTTTGTTGTTTAACTTTTGCCTTTGTAGAGCCCATTGTTAATAGTATCGTAATGCCTTTGATATTTAAAATCTGGACAAAACATTCCTTCTAGTGTGTTAAAGAATAATTAACAAGCAGAGGATATATGGGCTCTTGCACTTGAGGTGGCTTAAGAACTGCACTGAGCAATTCTAGTCTAAGTGTCCATAGAATAGATGCAGAAGGTGGGGCACGAAGTGCCGGCTAACTCAGCCCAGCATCTTTTGGAGCTGAACCCAAACCATTGCTTCCCTTTGACTCTTCAGTATTTTTGGGTGAAGGAACCAAAAACTGTCAGTACCAAACAGCTCCAGAGATGACTCTGATAGTACTGTTATGTTGTTATTATTGCATTAATCTGAAAGAAAAGTCTTGGTAGTCAGGCTACTGTTGCTATTCATGTCTGGTCAAAACCTTGTATCACTTGGTTCAAACCAACTTCGTCATTCCCAGAGAAACGAACACTCTCATTACAAATGTGCAGCAACCCCACCCTTACCTTTGTAACCCTTCCGCCAACACTGAAGAGGAGGCAGCAAATCTGAGGACTGTCAGGTTGGCTGGAATGGGAGGCAGGCAGATCATATGGATAATTGGTGTCATTCTTCCAACAGCTGTCATCCTGGCTCTGGTAGGCAGATGAATAATCCCCCAAAGATGTCTGTGCCCTAATCCTTGTACTGGTGAATGGGTTAGGTCCCATGGCAAATAGAACTGTCACAGATAGTATTAAGTTTGCTAATCAGATGGCCTTGAGATGGAGGGATTAACCTGGATTCTCCAGGTGGGCTCATTGCAATCTCAAGGGTCCTTAAAATGTGGAAAGTGGAGACTGGAGAGAAGGTCCAAAGAATGTGAAGTGAGAAGGGCTCAACCTACTATTGCTGGCTGTGAAATGGGAGGGCAGGGACCACTAGCTAAGGAATGCAGGTGGCTTCTAGAAGCTAAAGATGGCAAGGTAGCAGATTCCCCCCTAGAATTCCCAGAAAGGAATGAGGCCTGCTGACACCTTGATTACAGCCCACTGAAGCCCACTTCAGAATTGAATTGCAGGACTATAAGATAAACTTATGTTGTTTTTAGCCATGAAATTTGTGGTGATTTGCTACAGCAGGAGGAGGAAACTTACAACAGTCTTAATTATCTCATTCATGAAGCTTCATGATGAAAAGCAGAGAGATCATCTGTTTAAAATTATTTGAAGTTCACTATACTACTATGAGAGATACAATGTCTACCATCCAGACACCCCCAAACCATCATTGTCTGTGGACATAGATGTTTTCAAAGACATCAGGAGCCCTTCGTGGCACTTAGAGGTTTTATTATTTACTTATTTATTTATCTATCTATTTTATTTTAAATTATTTTATTTATTTATTTGACAGAAACACAGCTAGAGAGGGAACATAAGCAGGAGGAATGAGAGAGAGAGAAGAGGCTTCCTGCAGAGCAGGGAGCCCAATGCGGGGCTCTATCCCGGGACTCTGGAATCATGACCTGAGCAGAAGGCAGACACATAACAACTGAGCCATCCAGGCTCCCCAAGAGGTTTTAATATAATTCGGGAAATTTCTGCCTCTGGAATGTCCCTGAATAACTCAGATAGAAGATCGAAGATTTTCTCTTTCTCCCTCCCTTCCTCCCTTCCTTCCTTCAATCTCTTTCAATCTTTTAAAGATTTTATTTATTTATTTGAGAGAGAGAAACACAGTGAGAGAGGGAACACAAGCAGGGGCATGAGAGAGGGAGAAGCAGGCTTCCCACCAAGCAGGGAGTCCAATGCAGGGCTCAATCCCAGGACTCTGGGATCATGACCTGAGCTGAAGGCTGACGCTTAATGACTGAGCCACCCAGGTACCCCTAGAAGATTTTCTTTTGATTGGGAAGTAACTTCTAACTACATAAGTTAAAAAGAAAAAAGAGGTAGAGCTAGAGTCTCTAGGAGACTTATACTGACTTGGAAGGAACAGTTGTTAACATTTTAGGAATTTTACGATGTGTGTATTTGTTTACTTGTCAGAAATCAGGAGATAGGGGATCTGGCACCAGACCTGTGTGCAGCACCAACTAGATTTCTCTTAGACAAGCATCCTTGACCCAGGTTGTACCTCCCACTCTTAAGTTTTACCACCACTATCAATATGCTATTACTCTTCCAGATTACTTTCCATGTGTTTATATATTTTGGGGTTCCAGATAAAACCTATAATTTTGTTAACATTTTTCTCCCTTTATTTTCTAATGTGTCATGATAAACTTGATGTTCTGTAGCTTGCTTTTTTTCCCTAGCAAAATCTTGGACACCTGTCTGTGTTAGCTCAGAGAGGTCAGCTCATTTTGAACGCTGTGATACAGCATGTATCCTGTATATGGGACACATACACTATCACATTGTTTAATTTATGTAATGATTGCTCTATTTATGAATATGTGCCTAGTTCTAAAATTTTTACCACTACAAACACTGTACCAGTGGATGGCCTTGTACTTGCTTGCTGGCCATTGCGTGTCTAGGATAAATAATGACATTCGGAATTTCTGGTTTTAAGGGCATGAGCATTTATAATTGTAATATCTACTGTCAAATTGCTTCCCAAAGAGGTCATAATACCATACAGATCTACCAGCAGCACGTGGCAATGCAGTGTTTCTAATTTTGACCTTAGATGTAGTTAATCTACATTTGCCAACAAAATGGATAAAAAGTGATTATTTTAATTTGTGTTTCGCTTACCATCATTTTATGTTTATTGAACATTTTTGTATGTTTTCAGGCAATTACCTCTTCTGGTGTTTTTCCCACTTTTCCATTTTTGTCTTTTTTCTAATAAATTTGGAGGCTATATCCTGGAAGCTAATCATATGTTTATTATTATGCTTCAAATATTTTCTCTCAGGTTGTCCTCTTCTTGCTAGTTTTTTAAAATTTAAGGTCAACTAGCCAACATATAGTACATCATTAGTTTCAGATGTAGAGTTCAATAATCCGTCAGTTATGTATGACACCGAGTACTCATCACACCACG
Source organism: Spilogale gracilis (assembly GCA_004023965.1). Lineage (NCBI taxonomy): Eukaryota > Metazoa > Chordata > Mammalia > Carnivora > Mephitidae > Spilogale > Spilogale gracilis. The sequence continues at coordinate 60,744 of PITA01006323.1, forward strand.
TGCCTCCTTAATGTCCATCACCCAGTTTCCCCATCCCTCCAGCCAGGTTGTCCTTTCATATTATTGTTTTTTCATCTGTAAATAATCTTTTGATTTTAGAATAGCGTTCAGTTTGCAGAGAATTTGCCAAGGTAATACGGAGTATTCCCATACCCTCTTCATTCAGTTGTTAAAAAGGGATGGTTTCTTATGTGTTGTTTATTAATAGTAATAATAATACTATGACAGGAAATAAAGTAAATAACAGTACATATTGTGTTTATAATAGTATAAATTTGCAATTAGATCTAATGACCAACATTAAGTACAGTGTATTAAATTATTCAAATTGCTCTTTGGTATAAATTATGGCATTGATTAGATTTACGGTGGTGGCTATGAGATGTAAACTAAATATTGTGACACTCTTTAATTGAAATAAATGCTTGTACTTCAATTAATGGCAATTTTTTAGCTCATTAACTCTAGAAATTTGTTTTTATAGTCTATTCAGAATTCTACAATCAAATGAATTGAGACGTAAACAGCATGGGTTTATTAAGAACAAATCAATGTCATACAAACCTGGTAATATTTTTTCAATATAATAATAAGGTAGCACGTAAAATTTGCAATGCAAAAAAGTGAAAATGTCTGTGTTGTTCTCTCTTAAATTTTGTTATGTCAGATATGTCTACTTCTTTCCAAATAATGATTTGTGGGCAAAATGATACATAGGCCTTAATAGTGTACGAATTTTGCTCTTATATTGCTTAACCCATCTTAGAATTCTTCATCAGCCCTATTAAAATGCAGCCACATTTTTAACCTAAAGTACAGAGTAGGCAAAGTTAGCATATGGGTCTTATCGGAGGGAAGGGCAGTACCTGTATAAAATATCTTATAAACTCTCCCAAACCCTTATCACTCACTTTAGCTATGATAAAATTACACACTGTGAAGGACACTGAACAAAATACCAACATCTGAATGACATTTCTCAAAGTATAGGCCATATCAAAATCACCTTGAGTACACATTAAAATGTGGACTCACTGAATTAGATGCTTAGGAATTGGGGGGAGGGCATCTCCATGTTTGCCATCTCCTTAGCTATAGCCCTTGTGCAAACCGAAGTTCAAGGTCCACTGGTGTGAAGGGCATTGTTTTATTTATAATATGTGAGGGAAAATAAGAATGAGTACATGAAGTTCTCAGGGGGGAGTGGAGCACCTAGGTAGTTCAGTCCTGAAGTGTCTGTCTTCTTCTCAGGTCATGATACCAAGGTCCTGGGATCGAGCCCCACAAAAGGGTTCCCTGCTCAGCGGGAAGCCTGCTTCTCCCTCTCCCACTCCCCTTGCTTGTGTTCCCTCTCTCACTGTGTGTCTTGCTCTGTAAGGTAAATACACAAAATCTTAAAGAAACAAACAAACAAACAGGAGGCTAGCTGAGGACACCTGGATGGCTCAGTCAGTTAAGCATCTGCCTTTGGCTCAGGTCATGACCTCTAGGTCCTGGGATGGAGCCCCACACCAGGCTCCCAGCTCAGCAGACAGTCTGCTTCTCCCTTTCCCTCTGCCTCTCCCCCTGCATGTGTTCTTTCTTTCTCTCTCCTCTCTCTTTCTCTCTCTCATGAACAAATACAGTCTTAAAAAAATAAATAAATAAAAAGGGCTTTCTTCTTACCAGATAGAATATTTGTGACAAGCTGTTTTGTGTTTCTGAGATCATATTCCATATAGCTTGTCTTCTCTTTGTTTCCTTCACACTTTGTGGTTAAAGTGTTAACCTGTGGCTCTCCACTTTGTACTTATGATGTATCTCTACTGTACCAGACTATAACCTCCTTGAGGGCAGGAGTCATGTGACCTCATCTTTACATCCTAACAGCATCTATTTGACTGGGGCTACGTAAGCATTTGATGATTTGACTTGAGAAAACAACTAGGTAATTAGATTGACATGAAGTATAATGATTGCTGAGTATGCAAGCCTCATGGCAGATTATGATAAATAACACTGAAAACAATAGGCATCGTTTCTGCCCACCAGAAAGAATACAATCAGTTCTGGTTATTTCCTAACATTTTGTTAGTTTCTTCCATGGCGAATCTCTTCCATCATTTTGCTTTACATTTGTGCAAGATTTTTTGCCCCCAGCCTTGAAGGGCAATTTGCTGGGGCACACAAAGGAATGTTCATGAGGCACAAGGGAATCAATGTTTGGATTAAATGTACTGATTCTTATAAATACTATTTGTGGTTATTTAGGCAAAAATAATAATAGTTTAAAAAAAGTAATATAGAAAGACATATTAAAGATACTTAATTCATTCTAACCTACCTAGTGATGACAGGTGAATAAGTACTGATTTCCACATTTCTTACTTGTTATAAAATTATGATATCTCCTTCTCATCACTGAACTTAAAGTACTTTTCTTGTTCCTTGGGTTTGGAGATGGTGGGGGCTTGGGTGAGAGCAAGGCGAAAGAGGTACCATGGTTGTGCTTTTATGGCCTCATCAGTCCAGGGCACACAAATAGCTAGTGAATGGCAAGATGATAGCACCATTTTATAGGTTACCTTCCTCTGGAGTTGTTACCACATGGGGAATTATTACTTTACAAATTAATCCTCTTTAGCTCCTGACATTGGAGAATTGCCTTCCACAAGCTCTGCTCTGAATAGTCCTGTCCAGCCAGTGTACGTCATACTAGGAAGTTGTTCCAACATGGTCCTTCCAACAGAGGTGCTCTAACGTTAATATCCTGTACTTGGTCTTAGTATCTGGTAGGTAAGGTATGTCCTTTTTCCCTGGCTTTCTCTGTATGCTCAGTACCTAGACTTTGTTATGGTGTGTACTTTGGCTCTCCGGAGGACTGGGAGTCTTGTAAATCCCATCTTTCTTGACTGGGATCCCAGGCCAGGCTCAACTATTTGTTTGAATTGTATACCATCCCAGGGAGTAAGCAAGGGCATGGTCAACAGTGGCTGTGGACTTGGTTGTCTTTGTCAATCATGGGAGATGTCATTTCTGTCCTATGTAGTCCTGCCTGACACCCTGAATTGTGAAGGAAGACTTCGCTGAAGTTTTTTTCTCAAAAGACTTGTGCCATGTTAGAATTAAAAACAAAATTAAATTTTTGAAAATGTACAATTAAAAAAAGGCAAAACATTGAAAGTATACACAAAAATGATTTTAAGTAGCATTACATGGTCATGGTGCTCCAAATTCAACATCAGTTGAAGGGCAGAAAGGCATGTGCTAAGGCAGGGGACCATGGCTTTGGTGGTGAGCAGTAGCCATCTTCTCTGTTCACTTGCCTACATGACCCCTTCTCCACTCAATTTCTCTTTGGAGAAATACTTCTCCCTCAGTGTCCGGGTGGGTTGGTAAATTCAGGTGCTTACCTTTTGTGAGGGAAGCCAGTGGGATCTCTGCGTCTCTTTACTCCATCCTTGTCACCATCATCCTGTACATGGGCAAGGTAAACCTATGGAAACTGAAGAACTGCCTTTTCTTGACTTTTCCAAGCTGCGTTTTTCAGGCTATCTTCCAGACTTGGGAGCTTTCCTGGATGTTTCTAATACATTACCTTTTGTTTGCATCTAGCCAGAGTTCAAGTTGCATCTAGCCAGAGTTCAAGTTCTGTTGCTTGAGACTGAAGAAATGACAACCAGTAGAAAGGGTAAGTGGTAGGGGGTGTTGTGTTGTTTAAGATGTGTTGTCAATTACCTGTTTTATTCCAAAGAGGGCAGAGGAGACCTCCATCTTTGATGTCATAGTATTGTTATTTTCAGCCTATGACTACTCTACTAATGTTCTAGTCTGTGAATCAGGAACACGTGCTCATATTCACCTTCTCTACATCCTAAGGAATTTACAAAGGAAATGTTTGCAAAGTAGTGATTCCTTTGGATGACATCATCTCTGGGAGCCAGAGGCTCCCAAAATGCTGTCAGTACCATGACATTCAACAGCTAGTCATATGCCACATCCTTTAAGCTTTACATTAATCAAAATCATTAATGAAATTAGCAACACAAGGCAGCCTCATTAGTTTTAATTCATTCTACGATGTGTAATAAAAATACAAAGAACACGTGGCCTGTACTAGGAGGCATGATGATCTCAATAGCTCTCATTCATAGTTTAAATGAGGGCTGCTTCTCACCTAATTCACAGGTGTCAATTGCCACATAAGCTTAATTAATTCATAATTGACGCCTTAGCCCTCCCATCCCTGGAAAGACTGTCATTGTTTACTGATTTCTATAATGTACTCTTGGGAAACAAAATGAAACAAAACAAAACAAAAAAACCCTCTCAGTCACTGTGGGATTTGCAGTTTTGAAGCAAAACACTCAGGACCACAATCACTAGGTGAGGAAATGTCACTTTGCAGCTTTTGAATCTCCAACTGTGATGCTTGCACAGTTTTTATTAAACTTAATTTTTTGTGACAAAGAAATCCAAACAATGCATTTTGTTGATCTTTGTGGAATAATTTTTCATTTTTATTCATAAAAATTTAGCATTTTTCTCCAGTTTTATTGAGATATAATTGACAAAATGGTATGTATTTAAAATGTACAATGTGGTGGATTGATATATATACATTGTGAAGTGATTACTGTAGTCAAGTTGATCATAGCTACCGTGTGTGTGTGTGTGTGTGTGTGTGTGTGTGGTGAACATGCTTAAGACCTACTCTGCTAGCAAATTTCAAGTAGACAATAGAATATTTTTCGCTATACTCTCCATGCTGTACCTAGGTTCCCAGAACTCATTTATCTTACTGCTGAAGGTTTATGCCCTTTGACCAGGATCTCTCCTTGCTCCCCATTCTCTAAGGCCCTGGCAACCATCATTCTACTCACTGTTTTCATGAGTCAGAATTTCTTTGTTTTCGTGCAGAATAATTTTCAATATTTACTTTTGTAGAATAATAATTTGTGTATCTTTGTGGAAATTCACGAACAAAAGTCATAGGAGATTTTGTCTTTCTAAAAACAGACTTGTAAAGTCTCTCCACAGATTTATACCTGTGGTAGAAAAAAGTGAAAAGGAAGTCCTGTGGCAGGATGACGCCACCATGTGCTAAGAACTTAGACAGTGGAGTGACTGAAATGTGTGGCTGGGTAGCTGAAATGTGTTGAAAGCAGCAGATTTCTCTGTCATTGTGTATGTTTTCTGCGACGTGTCGGTGGTGAGGGATGGGGCTGACAGTGAACCTTTGGTTATGGGGAAGCGGATGATTCCCTCTATGACCACCAGAGGATGTTCGAGGCACGCTTTTCTGTCAGAGCAATGCTGACTGAAATAGCCAGTTCTTTCCATAGAAATAGCAAAATGGCTCTGAGGATGTGGAAAATCTCAGTGTCAACAGCAGCTCATAAAATGGAAAAGAACATGGGATCAGCTGTGTTTAGAGAAGTCTGAGGCATTTAGCCTAACTGTTCTTGAATCATTACCATGATACTGACAAGCAGAGGTATTCTTGAGAAACCTGTCAGATTTAAATCTGTTCTTGACTTCATGGTTAATAGAGACAATAGCTAGGCTACCCAGATTATAATTCTTTTTGGGTTTTGGGAAAGCAGCCATTTTGGTGGTTAGATGATGATGATGATGATGATGATGATGATGATGATGATGCTTACTGTAATTCTTGTGGGGAGAACAGGGTAGGAAGAGACACAGGGAAGAGAAAAAACATGTCTTTAGGGGAATTTTAGTGCAGGGTACCTTAGGTAGAGGAGGGGAAGGATAGAGAAATATGCCTTACATTCACCGGAAAAATCAGCTATAAAACACTATCAAAAGAGTGGCGAGAGCACCTGTTATAGATAAGAGCTTTAAAAACTGAAATCTTATAGCAAGGTCTGCTATCAAATGTCAAATGTCAAATATCAAAAACTACTTAGAGGTTGAATCTCCTGTTATCTCAAAGGATATATAGTTAAGCTGAAAAGCAATGTGTTTTCCATCACTTTACTTCATTATAGAAATTCCATCTTTTTTTACATGCTTCAATACTTGAGAGTATGTGATACATACTAAAATATGTGATGTAATAGAAAATGTAATATGATATTAAAGGTAAATAATTTATTTGTATGCATATGTGTGCATGAACATACATACACACTGAAAAGCCCAAAAAATGTTTTCCAAGTTTACAGGTGTGTGCCTTAATATAATATTTCAAAGGTCATTCTCTGCTTCTAATAAAAAGGTATATTTTTTCAGATTGATTCATTTATTTATTTATTTATTTATTTATTAATTATTACTGTCTTAAGAATATTTAAGATCTACTCTCTTGACAGATTATTAAGGGCACAGTACAGTGTTGTTATAGCCTAGAGACACAATATCATACAACAGTTTCTAGAACTTACTCACACTGAATAACTAGAAGTTTATGCTACCTGATTAGCAACTTCCCATATCTAGCTCCCCATATCTCCAAGACCCTGACAACCACCACTCTACCCTTTGTTTCTATGAATTTGACTACTTTAGAAACCTCATGTAAATGGAATGAGGCAAAATTTGTCCTTCTGAGATAATTTCAGTTGTTTCACTTAGCAGTATCCCCCAAAGTCATCCATGTTGCCACATGTCGTAGGATGTCCTTTGTTAAGGCTGAGTAGTATTCCAGTGCCTTCATGTTCCACATTTTCTTTAGCCATTCCTCCATTGGTGAACCTTTAAGTTATTTCCATATCTTGGCTGTTGTGAGCAGAACTGCAATCGGTTTATTATTATAAGCTTTTTTTTACAAGATTCTAATAGTAAAATAATTAAATAATTTGTATAAATAATAGTGGCAGCTGCAACTGGTATAATAGAAATAACTGGCCACTGGAATCCCATAGGCGTGGAACGTGACAGGAAAGCGGACTTTGTGTACAAGTCACAATCCTGGTTGTAACCTTATGGGACTTGAAGGGAACTGCAAATACCTTCTTAAAAATGTTGCAGGGGGGCAGTGTAAACAGTACAGTGTCTGGAGTTCCACTGCAGAGCTCTAGTTACCTCCTGTCCATTTCTTTATTATGTAAAGATGGGCTGTCCAGACAATGGGGGATTAGAGGGCCTCACAACATTAATGTGAGAATAGACAGAAATAGCAAGTATCATGAGAGTGGCCAATCCCTGGCCCACAGTAGGCATTAAGTAAATATCAACTGCTATTATTCCATTCTTTCTATTTCTTGTCAGCCAGATTTGTACCCTAAAAACCCAAATTCCATTGAGTTTGGAAGGGAAACAGAAACTCTAATCTTCAGAAAGTTTCAAGAATCCTGTGAATTAATTGGAACATGAGAACATGAGAAGCCCTTCTGGTCTCCTTCCTAGAGCACATCTCACCAGAAACATTGATTATATCATTTAATTGTTACTATCCTGATGATTCAGGATAGGCTAATTTTAATGAAAGGGATATTAACACATCCAATCTTTTTATCAAAGGTGACAATAACAGCACTAAGTCATGGTTTATTAGGACTAGTGGGGGCAGCCCAAGGCAAAATAGGCTTGAATAGGCATCGCCCAGGAGGTTTAGGCATCAGGCAACAAAGATTTTAGGAAAACATGCCAAATGACAGAGTACTTGATGGGGATGATGGGAGGGGTGAAGTGGAAGGGAGAGATAATAGAAAAAATGTCCCCTCTGCCCATTGTGATTTGGTATCCAAACAAGCTCATGGTGCTGACATTTACTGTTACGGAACAATTTGCCTTTCTAAAAAAAATATGTTTAAGAAGACATCTGGAGAAAATATCTGAACCTTGTCATCACTTATTAGAAACAAAGGCATTTATCAGGTCTTTCATGTCACATCCTTCTTCAGTTTATTTCCTGGAATTATGCAGATTAAAGTCACTGCAGCCAAAAGTTGCTAGATTTTACTAGAATTCCATGCGAAGAGCACTTCCAACTAAAACGCTACAGTGAAAGAATTTGGATCTCAAGTTAAGGACAGACATCACTTTGTCTAAATGTATTTTGGTAGGGAGTCAAACCTAAAACCTAATTTTTAACATAAATACATTAATCAGAAAGGAATTTGGTAGATGACTTCTTAATTTATGTATGTATATACAGAATGAATAACTTCAATTTGCATTCTCTCTACTTCAGCAACTCTCTGTGACTTCCTCCATCATCTCTCCCTTTGTTCTCGCTTTCAAGTCTAGATATTCTGTGACAAGCTAAGCTCCATGCTCTTGTTCTATTGCCTTCTCTTCTTTTTTTTTAAAGATTCTATTTATTTGACAGAGAGAAACACAGCCAGAGAGGGAACACAAGCAGGGGAAGTGAGAGAGATGGAAGCAGGCTTCCTGCCGAGCAGGGAGCCCCATGTGGGACTCGATCCCCGGTCTCCAGGATCATGACCTGAGCGGAAGGCAGTTGCTTAACCAACTGAGCCACCCAGGCGCCCTGCTTTCTCGTTTCTTGACTGAATTCTTCTCTTTCTGCTACACCTATAGTCTCTGTGTCTTCCTTGGTTTCTTTCCCTCAGAGTCAGTTATCCTCAAGCTTATCCTCCTAAGGCCCTTGAATACTTTCCATTGATCTCCAACTTCCTAGCTTTCTCCTTGAGGTCATCCTCCAACACACTGGCAGAGTAAATAACCCAGGTCTGTCTGTCATATGTACAGAGCACAAAGGTGCAAAGGTAGTAAGGCAGCCTTTCCCTCAAGAATCTTAGAGTCCAATAGTGGGAGACAAACACATATTTACACTGGGAATCTCAGTGTTGTCAGGACTGAGAGTCAGGACTGCTTTCTCAGAGGTGAGACTTGAATGCCTGCTCAAAGATGAGTTGATATGTGCCACCTGGATAATAGTGGCAGCAAGAAGGACATTCCCCACAGAGGTGCAAGTAAGACCTAAAGTTGGAAAGAACATGAAGCCACAGGCATGTAAGGAAAGCCACAGGTGATTCTGTGTCACTGGAGTATGTGGACAAGGGAAGCACTTGGGAAGAAATAAGATCAAGAGGCACAAGAGGCATGACCAGCTGAACTCTTTCTAGGAATCTAATGCATCTTCAAAGGGTTTCTTATCTCAGCTATTCCCTTTGCATTTTTCCATTTGGGAATAGACAGACTTTATATAAATTGGGCTTCTTACTAAATTCCCCTTTCCTAATATTGTACCTTTGGATATTATCCTTTTTATATGAGAGTCTGCTAATCAAGAAGTGTTAATGTTTGGATAGTGTCTGGGTTGGCGACTCTCAGATGCCTATCAGCACACTTCTCCCTTTCTGTAGTAATGGGACTGTAGGATACATGGCCACCCCTTGGAGACCCCATAGCATCTCTTACAGGTAGGTATGTTCTATGTATCTGAGTTCTGCATACTGAGGTATAGCAGAAGTGCTGTTGTCTTGTCTCCAGAACATGTCTCTCAAAAGGGACATGGGTGCATATCTCTGGCTCTTCCCACTGGTTGGGTAATAGCCTAGAAAAGACCTAGAGCAGCTGCTCTGGACCTGAGACAGAAGCTGTGCACTGAACGTGACTGAGGCGCCCAATCAGTTCGAGAGCACTCTTCACTGGCCTGTTTCATAAGCAAGAAGTAAAGTTCAGTTTAAGCCATGCTTGCGTCTTGTTATAGCTGGGTAGCCTATTCTGAAACTTACAAAATCACAGAGTGCTATACTGGGTTCTGAAGCATTGACTCAAGATAATATAAATGACTTAGGAATACTCAAGAAAGAGAGTCTCAATTTAAAGCAATTATCCCAATGCTGGGCATCCCAGATAGCCAGGTATGTTCATAGAACTGACCTGTTCAGGCTATTGGGATTCTATAGCATTTTCTAAACTACATCTCAAAAATAGCAAACTCAATTTGAGATAACTCACAGAATAATTGCCTATATACTTAAAAAATATCAAGAGCATGAAGTATCAAGAAACATGAAGTAAGGCTGAGAAAGTATTTTAGATGAAAGGAAACGAAAGAGACAAGAGGACTAAATGCAATTCCTGGTCATAGACTAGGAAAAAAAGCAATAAGAGACATTATTAGAACAACTGATAAACTTTGAACATGGATGGCCAATTAGATATATCAATTCTAGGAATCTTGATTTTGACAACTGTGTTGTAGTTGTATACAAAAATCCTTATCCTTAGGCAATAAACACTGAATATTTAAGTTGAAAACATCATGATGTCTGCAACTTATTCAAACGGCTTTGAAAAAATATGCAAACATATACATGTAAAGACCATGCATATACTATACATACAAACCACACAGAAAGAGGGAGAAAGAGGGAAGGGGAAAGCAGAATGGAGTGAAATGTCAACAACTGGTAAATCGAGTTGGTAAAGGGTAATATAGATACACCAGAAATCGTCTCTAAGTTTAAAATTATGACAAAATAAAAACGTATAAAGAAAAAGACGTAGAAGTATAATTTTCCCCTTCTCAGTCATCAGCAATATCATCAATAGCCACACGCTTGTTATTTGAATATAGCCTGTCAATTAAGTTGTTGCTGTTGGCAAAACATTTGGTTGGGCGCTCATGCATGTGACCCTATTTGGGCCCATTTCCAATGTTCCAAATTTTCCCTGCAGCAAATTTGTCAAAATGATTGTGGACTAAGCTCACATTTTAGAAGTTGGCAAAACAGAACCGCTCTCCGTCTTTCATCTAAGAACAGATGTGGATTTTGGTTCTGCACAGCAGGTGGAATTAGAGACTGATTTTAAGCATGTGCTGAAATTCAAGTAGTTTGATTTTGGTGATATGTGTATATCCTAAATTTAAGGACATGCTACAACATAACTGCCTAGACCCTTCCACTTCAGAAGGCAAGAAACATCAGGTAAGACTGAGTAACTGTTTCAGAGTAAAGGGGACTAGAGATAGGACAACTAAATGTCATGTATGGGCACTGACAAGGAAGACAGAACTATAAAGGACATCATGAGAACAACTGGCAAAATTTGAACACGGACTCACAATGAGTTAATATTAATTAGAAAAGTATCAATTTTGATAACTGTGTGTCACACACACATATGTGGAGAGAGAGAAAGACAGGGAGAGAGAGAGAGAGAGAGAGAGAGAGAGAGAGAGAGAGAGAAGTGGTATTAGGAAACATGCTTGAAGGTCATTTTTATACCACAAGGGCTACTCTAAATCAGAAACATCTTGCAATTCAGTAATATCATCTTTTACTTGTTGATGCAAAGAGACCACAGATGAATTCATACCCAGACACCTAAGTAATTAATTTTTAATTCATCATTAAGCTCCCCAAAATGGTTAGATTACATAGATAGTGGATATTGGGTAGCACCTTAACTAATTTTCTCTGAACACTGGTTAGAAATTCACTCATTCATTCATTCATTCATTCAACAAGCCATTTTAAGTACTGCTAATTGTCAGCCACTAAGTTAAGTACTGCATGACAGAGTTTGCTCTCCAGCTGCCTAGAGTAAAGAGAAAGAGTGAGGGAGGCAAGGTTAGTTATGTAAGAATTAATTTATGATTTGTTATGCAATCTTCCTTTCATTTTCTAGCATTTCCTCTTAAGATACACAGGGTAGGTGCATATATAAAAGCACACATAAATATGGTTTACAAACATAATACATGGAAATCACACATATTTTCCAACTAACATTAAAAGCAACGTTAAATGCATAGAGGGAAGATGTCGGTCAAAGACTGCAAACTTCCAGCTAGAAGATGAATAAGTTCTAGAGGCCTAACGCACAGCATTGTGAATATAGTTGACAATACTGTATTACATACTTGAAAGTTGCTGAGAGAGTAGATCTTAAATGTTCTCCCCATAAGAAGAAATGGTAATTATATGACATGATGGAGGTGTTAGCTAAGACTATGGTGCTATTAATAATGCAGTGTATAAGTGTATGAAATCAACACATTATACATCTTAAATTTGCTTGTTATATGTCGATTTCATCTTGGTAAGGCTGAGAAAAAGTTAAATGCATACAGTAACTTTATAATAACACAAATAAATATAAACTTAGTTTTACTTTCTAACCTACTGCCATGTTTACAGTTCAAAGCATGATTTTGGTAAATTTCTTACTTATTCTTCTTTCCTTTGTGGCATCAAGTGAAGAGATGATTATATCCCAATTCTTAACAAAATACTAATTTGTTAATAGCAGGTAATCATTCCATCTCTTCCAATACACTCCTTTTTGGTAATAATATCTGTGCAGGAGAACACGACTCAGGGTTGAAACCTCTCTTTGGAATCTAGGATGACTGGTTCTGAGAAATCTGATTATCCTATGGAGGCAGGAAGTGAAAGATGGCCTCGGTGAATGGGTGCTGGTTCCTCTCGCTGGGAAAAGAAAGTCTAATAGCGGTCTCGTGTTTTGGCAAATAGCAACTTCTTTTCATTTGAGAGCAGGAGGGCTAGGAAAGACAGTGGGATGGGAGCCCAAATTCCCTTTTTTAGTATTTTACATGATCTTTATTAAAGATTTGTTGAATGAGTTATAAATTTCTCTATGGTTCTAAGCTTCCTGAGAACATAACATCTTACCATATTTTTGTATTGTTTCTATCTATAATAAAAGAGACTACTACAAATTTACTGATTAACTTTAATTGCTTTATATTTTAGATGAGATTTTTTTAGAAGGTATTTTGAGATTTCCAGGTGCCTTTAGGACATAATTATGAACATCAATTTCCATCTACACAAGTCTTGGTTAATAGATATTTCTCAGTAAAGTAGCTTCTACAAGACTATAGAATAGATTATTCAGTTTTTTAGTATCTGTGTCATTATGGAACGACATTATTCAAAAGCATGAAGTTATTGAGTTAATTACTCAAAATGGTGTATAGTGCTAGCTGTTTTTGAACTGTTTTAATATAAGGTTTATATTATAGGACAAAGCAAAAAGAAAATTATGCCAACTGAAGGACAGTGTTCTGGAGACTATGTTTGGTATAATTAATCATCTTTCTCCAGAAAGATCTTCTCCTCAAGCATTAACTTTAAATAGTTACATGGTCCAGATGTCACACATTTACTAAGACGAATCTGGAAGATGTTCTGAAGGTATTTTGTCCATTTTTTAGCCTAAAATTCTATCTACTCGTGATCACTTCAGTGAGTTTCTTGGGGATATGTGCTATCTCATACATATTCATACCCCTGAAGTATGAATATGCTTTGTACATAATAGACACTCAACAAATATTTATTAGATGAATTCATTGTCCTACCTTGAAGAATTGGGTGAAAAGCAAGTTTCCACAAATATATGGGCCTATTCATTTGGTCAATATAGCTGACCCTAGTTGACCTGAGTCAATGTGTTAATTTCCTTGATAACAATTGTGGAGAATTAGATCGGACCATACAGATCTGAATTTCCTGACAAGATCTTCTCCTGCTCAAAACATCTCCTAATAGAATAACATTGCCTTCTGTTTACTGGCCAACAGAAGGACATCATATACACATTCACAAATCAGAAAACTCAGAGAGCACATTCATATTCTGTGCTAAGAACTAAGTGATGATTAGCATTTGCAAGACAGTTAATGATGGACAGACTGTCAGTAGGTTTATTCCTAACTAAGTTAGAAATTAATTACCTCTTTAACTTATTGGCTTATGTAGACAAAAAGTTACTGCTATTACTTAACAGTCTCTATGATAACTGAGCAGGATATAGAAGTGATGAGTTTACTTTCTACAGATACACCTAGGACAAGGCAGAGTTTCACTAAATTCTAACTGACTAATGTGTAGTTTCTGGAATGATGTTTCTTGAACTGGGGGTCTTGGTTCTCTTTCCTAAGGTCCAATACTCCTCTAAGATATTTCTTATTTTGTGTTTGTAGATATTTAAAATTATGAAGATATTTAAAATATAAGCAAAAATAGTAACCTAAGGATCTTTTAGATGACCACTCTGGGATTGAGCATTTTCATTTACTTTCTGCGTCAGTGATAATACTTATATTTGAAATAACACTAAAATTTCTACACCAATAATCTTGCTCCTCTGTGGATCTAAAGACATACACTACTTGCTCCTAGATATGTGAACTTGAAAAATATCACTCTAGAACAGAGCACTTGTGAAGAAGTCCTCAAACCTCTTAGGTCAGAGAAGCTAGGGAAAGGATTCATTAAAAGAAACTAAAACTGTTAACACCACATATGCTTCAAGATGCTGCTATTGAGATTAACTGGATAAGAACGGCTTTTGGGTCGTTGAATGGAGTAATCACATCTGCCATAGAAATTGTGGAAAGCTATCTTATCAACACAGTCACTAGGGGTTCTATACATATCAAAAAGAGCTTTACCATCACAGGGTGCTTTGAGATTACTGTATATGAACAATGGAATCTGTTATCTGAGTATCTAAAGAAGCTTTTAATTTTAGATCCTATAATAGGTGAATTTTGGAAAATAAACATTTTTAAATGGTCTGTTTCAAGATGATCACAAAGGAATTTTCCCTCAAGCACATTTCTTTCAGATTTGTTTCCCTCATAGACACTTAATTTACATGCCTCTGATTTTATTTATACCTGACTCATCAAAATCTATTTTTTAAAGTGTTCTTTGATGTCCAAGGAAGCTAAATAACATTTGTAAAAAATGTTTAAGTCTGGAAATAGTGTTTGCAGCACAAAATAACACATGAACAAGCCAGCTTGAACTACCGTAAATATCGCTCAGATAATCTGCTTTGAGGTTCCTTGTAATCATCTTTTGTGACTGACTCGCTCCTGGGATCGAGGTAAACTTGAGTAGCGAAGTCAAAAAACCCTGCATTCTCTTCCTGCCTCCCCGCTGAAGTTCCAGTGTAGCATGGTATTTAAAAGCGAGATGGTTTATTTGCAATGAAAGTCAAATAGTTGTTGCACTTCTTCCAAGAATCATTATCCAGTCATTTCACTCTGAGTGATAATGGGAATCTGACTGACAGGAATATAGGAATTCCTTGAACTTTGGAGTAAGGAAGTTCAGGCTAATTCCGGAGCACCTCTCATCTTGTTTTGATCTGAAATAGACATGCCTCCTGTCCTAGGCAACAGAACTGCATGGACAGTTCACTGCAGACATAGGAAGTTGCCGTTGCCAAAGGAGGGAAATGCCTCTTAGCAGTGAAGGGTTACAGATTGAAGAGCAGAGATGGGCATGCTTTCTGTCACACGAGGTCCTTCTCATCTCCCCACAGGTGTGGGGGACGGCTGAGTCAGGGTAGAGTCAGGACTGGCTCGCACACAAACCCCATCCATGGCTAGACTTTGAAACAGCTTAGCCACTGGGCCAGAGCACATACTAGGAGGGAGTCGGAGGGATGAGCTCCATGAGGATGGTGAACCACTTCAAGAAGGTAGATGGCAAAAGCTACCTTCTCAAGAAGGTAGATGGAAAAAGATACCCTGCACTACTTGTTACAGTGGCCACAAGCCACAGAGGGCTCTTTCAATAAGAATTAATTAAGATTAAGTAAAATTCAAGATGTTGTTCCTCAGTCATGGTGGTCACGTATTAAGGGTTCAATAGCCACATTTTGGACAGTACACGTATAGATACATCATCACGGACATAAACCATCAGTATTATAATCCCTCATGTGACAATCTTTGCTCCAGGTTCAAAGCAAAGTCTCACCTTTGCCCAGTGAAGTAGGTTCAGAAGAGCCATTTTTCTTGGACAATGGAGAGATCTTACTTTAAGAGAAACTGCGAAATTAAATAGTTACCATTTTTTTAAAAAATGGATGGCATGGCTAATTTTTTTATTTTTCCTTGAGATAAGGCTTCTCTTGAGAGCCTTAAAGTCGAAGTATCCTAAATACCTTGTTAGTATAAGTATTTAAAAAAATACTCTGGGGGCGCCTGGGTGGCTCAGTTGGTTAAGCAACTGCTTTCGCCTCAGGTCATGATCCTGGAGGCCCAGGATCGAGCCCCACATCGGGCTTCCTGCTCGGCGGGAAGCCTGCTTCTCCCTCTCTCGGTCCCTCTGAATGTGTTCCCTCTCTAGCTGTGTTTCTCTCTGTCAAATAAATAAATAAACTATTTAAAAAAAATACTCTGTACAACTATTAGTTACATTATTAAAAAAAATATGCAAGGAGCCGTGGAGTTCCAAGTCATAATGCAGTTGGAACACTGTTCAGCTTTTTAATAGGGCCTGCAGGCTCCCTGTGATGTGGCTGCCCTTCTCTTCATTACCTCCTCCTCTCCTTCATCAGGCTCAAAGCAGACTGGGGGCCCTCTGCCTCCTGAACACAACAAACTAGTTTGTATCGCAGACATGTTCCAAATGTTACTTCCTCCATCTGAAGTTCTCTTCCCTCAGATCTTCCCAGGCCTGGCACATGTTACTTGACACCAGAATGGTGACAAGGGCTGAAGTCACCTGCCATCTTCTGGGATGGCCTTCCCTGACACCTGTCTGAGATGCCTGCTTCCAGTTCTGAGCTCTTGTAGCTGTATGCAGTTACTCTGTACTAGCCTCTTTGTTGTACTTTTCCATCCCTGAATGACTTGAATTACCTGCTTATTGTCTGGGGGCAAGGAATTTGTTCTTCACTGAGGGATACTCAGTGCCCAGAACAGAGCCTAGTAATAAATACTGGCTTAGAGAATGAATAAGTGATTACCATAATGGTGCTTATATTCTGGTGAAATCATAGTAGGTAATGAGTGAACTTTTACCATTTAAGAAGTACTTCATATAAATGATACTCACATAGAAATCTGATAAAATACTTTTAGTATCACTGTTCTACAAATTGAAAATATTGGGTCTTAGATCAATTGCACAAGATTAAAGGGCTGGTAATGGGGGAAGGCAGCACTGAACACAAGCAATCTTATCCCAGAACAACAACTTAATTAGAGGGCTCTCTCTCTCTCTCTCTCTCTCTCTCTCTCTCTTTCTGTTTCTCCGCGCTGTGTACATTTCAAAATTAATTTCCTCAGTTGGATTCCATATCCCCTTGAGTCCTTGATGCTTGAGTCTTAACTTTGGATGAGTGATAATAATAATCTACAATATCTATAAAACCTCTACAGTTTATGTAGCAGATTCACATGTGTTATCTCTTTTTGGATCCTCATAACTATCCTGTGAGCTAGGAAGGAAAGGTACTATTATCAGAAGAATCACTCAGTGGAGAAGATATTCATCATAAAAGAAGAAATAATTATTTTTGCATCTGAGAAAAACAATGTCACCCTGATTTTAAATGTCACCCCAATTTTGAAAATAGCCTCTGGCTTCTCTGTGAAATCATTGGAATGAATGGGAGAAGACAAGAAGCACCACTCTGCATGAATAAACCATGAAATATATTTGACAATAAAATTTTCAATTAATGTGGAAATATTTGCTCTGAATCTTGGCTCTTGAGGATGTAAGTCTCAGTCAAATATTAAAAGTATGTTTTATTTCATTGCACAAGGTGCACTGCACACACTTAGGTTCCTGAGAAACTGAAAACTGCCATTTTTGAGCATCCTGAGTATAGATTAGGCTGAAGGATGGATTATGTTGAGAGAACGGAATCTGCTATGATACTTAAACTTGGCCTTTACCTTGCACAGTGTGGCTCTGTTACAGAAATAGGAGCTCAACACTGGCCAGCTTTAGGTGATGGTCTACCTGGTCCTCTTGACTCTCTGTGGAGTCCTTTTCCATTCTGTGAACATACCAAAGCAAGCAAGCAAGCAAGCAAGAAATAAATAAATAAAAATAAAAATAAAAAGTGAAGTTAATAAAAAAATTATTCTTTTAAAGACTTTGGTGTTGGTATTTTAGTTACAATGTTAGGAGGTATTATGTTCTTAGGGCTCTGCTTTGCTAAGAGTTGGAATTTGCTAGTGATCTTTGCCCAGTTTAGTTTATGAAAAACATGATTTGACACACACCGAATACCCCCTATGTGTAATGCACCATGTGTTAGACACTCATACATAGTGCTCAATTATAAGAGAGGAGAAAGGGATAAAAAGGGACAAGGGGGCAGAGGGAGAAAGAGTTAAGTTAGGACACAGTGGCAGCTTTGCCCACTGTAGAGTTACCTCTACCACTGCTCAGCACTTCTTTTTTTATGCATACATACTAATTGAACATAATAGTTAAAAAAACAAAAACAACAACAACAAAATAAAACAACAACAAAAGATTATTGACCTCCCAAGGTGCACCAATGCTTCCCCCAGAGGAGCTGCAGAATGGAAGGCACTTAATTTTTCCACATAAACTTCTTCTTGCTCAATGTTCAATTTCTGTGTAAGTTAATTTAAGCAGGTTCAGTTTGCATAAAAACCATACGGTCTATGTAAATATGAATTTTAGGGTTAGATATTGTATTTTGGACACATTATATTAACACAGTGTATTGAGATAGATGTGATTAAAAAAAAAAAAAAAAAGCTAAACTAAAAATGATTATGAAGTAGTGGCATGCCCAGGGCATTACTTCTCGGCAAGAGCAACACCTGTGCCCCCACACTCTTGCAAACCTGGGTTACTCAGAGTTGGACCAAACAGAGCATCAAGAGTTTCAACTAATCTGAACTCAGCTATGCATTTGCAGTGGCCATAAGACCATTTTCCATCTAAAAAACATTTTCTCGTGAGTTTATGCTGGGGATACTTTAGTGACTGAGAAAATTCCATATCCCCTGTCTAGAGTGAAATGCCAACAAATGCTCAGGCCCTTACAAGATAATACTCAATGTCTCATTGTGCACGCATTTTCAGGGAGAGGAAAGGAGGGATATCTTGTAGGAATGTGGGAAGCTACAAGTGTAGACCTCTGATGACTCCTGAAATGGAACTCTAGTAATAGTGGGTATGGCCATTATCAGTAACAGAGATCAATCAAAAAATTAAGTTGTGAAAAAAGCTAAAAATTATGCAGTACACTTATCCCAAATACAAACAAATTGTTGACTGGGAAAGATTGTGACAACAGCAGAAATTTGCATCGAGGTTGCAAAACAAAACTCCAATCAATCAAAAAAATCTCAGGGACTTTGAAGAATGCAGTTTACTTGAAGGCCAAATTCATGTAGGGCCCTGCTATGACTATAGCACAAATGGTTCTGCCACAGATGATAGTAAATAACACTAAGGTGATCACGACCAAGGGA
Source organism: Spilogale gracilis (assembly GCA_004023965.1). Taxonomy (NCBI): domain Eukaryota; kingdom Metazoa; phylum Chordata; class Mammalia; order Carnivora; family Mephitidae; genus Spilogale; species Spilogale gracilis. The sequence continues at coordinate 79,903 of PITA01006323.1, forward strand.
ATCAGGCAAGGCTTTATAATGATGGTGACTTTTCAGCTGGACCTGAAACGATGGGTAGGCTTTCATAGGCAAAGATGAGACAAGGTTGTACAAAATTCTTAGGGAGGAGGACAACCTAAGCCACGGGAAAGAGGAAAAGCCAGGGTTGGATTAAGGAAACATCAGGAAGCCTTGGTTCTCTGTAGCAGAGAATTCATCTTGGCAAATAGTCAATAGTAAGGTTCAAAAGGAGGCTTATGACCTATTGTGGCTCATCTTAAATGTGATAAAAATTAAGGTCAATGAGGAAAAGCTCTAAGTATATGAATAAATACGTATATTTATAAAATATTCCTTTAATAAAAGTGAAAGTTCCATCCAATAAATTTGAAGAATAGAGAAATTTAGTCCACACATATCATTCATATTCTCCTCAATAAATCCCGAAACTATGATAGGTATTTGGGTGTACATTTTTATTCAGTATTTTCCACACATACATTATATTACAGATTGCAATTTGTAATATAATCCAGATTCTCTGAATTTTTATGCTATATTCTTAATTCAATAAGAATTTTCCACGATTCTTTTATTTAAATTTATCCCTTATAATGGCAGCATAATAGCTCAATGAATGCACACATCACAGTTTCCTTAACTATTATTCTGTTGTGGCATATTTAGATTCTTTAAAAAAAACAAAACAACTTTTGGGTGGCTCAGTTGGTTAAGCACCCAACTCTTGATTTCCTCTCAGGTCATGATCTCAGGGTCCAGGGATCAATCCCCATATCAGGATCCGTGCACAACAGGGAGTCTGCTTGAAGATTCTCTCCTTCTCCCTTCGCCCTTCCCCCTGCTTGTTCTCTCTCTTTCTCTCTAAAATAAATAAATCTCAAAAAAAAAAAAAAAGGATTCTCTCTCTTTTTCCCTCTCCCTCTGCCCCTCCCCGCTTCTTGCATGCACATTCTGGTGCTCCCTCTTTCAAAAACAAGTAAGTAAATAAGTAAGTAAATAAATAAATAAACTTTTCCAGTATAAATAACAACTTAATTAATTTTTTATTTCTACAGTTTTCACCTGTATTTGAGGTTGTTTTCCTTGGTGTGATAGCTAGGTACAAGGTGTTACTTATTTTAGCCTAGTCTTGTATGACTCTTTATATAATACATGTATTTCCCTAGGTCTGCGATGTTTGCTGAAAATATTTTGCTCAGATGACTTTTGCTCTTTTCAAAAACATAAAAGAACAATTTACATTCTGAAAGTTTGAAAACACCATCTTTGCCAGGAGTCTTTCATGGATATCTTATTAATTGTATTAATTTATACCTTAATTATTCATTTATTCAATTATTCTATTTTTAGTCCTAATAACTTATGTGATAGTGTTGACTCGAATCAAAGAGCTCTCTGCTTGAAACTCAAATCTATTCTTTGCTAGATGTGGGCCCTTGGCAAATTTATTTAACTCCCAAGTTAAGCCCAAGTTTTCAAGTTTCTCAATTAGATTACTATTACCTAACAAAGAGTTGTGAGAATTAAATGAGGTCCTGAATATAAAAATTAGATATCATTAGTAATACTTAATTCACATTTTCTAAATACATTTGTAATTTATGATCAATCACTAATAAATATTTGTTGATTATATGCCTTATATTAAGTGTTGTGTTATGTAAGCTCTCAATGACATCAGTCAGATACAATCTATAAACACACATTAGTGATGAACAGTATGTAGACAAAAACAGTGAATGACTTCAATATCTAGCAATTTGAGGGATTAAAAATGTAAAAATACTCCTGCCATAAAAATCTAGAAATTCTGGAGTTTATAGAAAAGTAAACTAAATCCATAGGGGCCCCAAATAAAGGTAATACACAAATCGAAATTCTTTGCTCTAGTAAAATTTTGTTTCCCGGGTAAGCAAAGGCTTTGGATTTAGACCATTAGGAGACAGGGAATGACCAGTGGGCCTAAAAGGGGTAGGGTGTGAGCATGAAACCTCCACATAAAGTTCAGAATTCTTAGATGTTTTGCATCTTAGTTAAAGAATAGGGCGGGGAAATATAGGGCTGCTGCACAGGAAGAAGAAAGCTCTTCTTGGTCTGAACATGGAGATGAGATAGGAAGAAATAAATTAGCTAAGATTTGGGTGAGAACTTACACTGTCTGCTTGATCTTGAAGATCTTATACATCAAATTGACATTTAAAAAATTAAAAACCCTTCCAAATTGGAACTAACCTTTGAACATGACACTGAAACAAAAGGAAAATCTGCCTCCCAGGAAATAACCTCAAGCCAGGCCCATGTAAATGTGAGTTTATGATACATGATTACAGCACACAAGGAAGCAATTCACCATGAATGAGCGTCATTAGACGTAGTAAACGATTGAATTTGATCGTTAGGAACTTCAACTAGAAGTTCAGATAGAACACCATGAAAGAAAACATTTTAAAATAATTGAAGACTAAAATACGGAATTACAACAAGAAAGGAGCAAGATGCCATAAAAAAGCAAACAGATTTTCTCTAATATTTTATTACAAGAATTTTCAAACATAGAGAAAAGTTGAAAGAATTTTACAGTGAAGGGCGCCTGGGTGGCTCAGTGGGTTAAAACCTCTGCCTTCGGCTCAGGTCATGATCTCAGGGTCCTGGGATCAAGGCCCATGTCTGACTCTCTGCTCAGCAGGGAGCCTGTTTCCTCTGCTCTCTCAGCCTGCCTCTCTGCCTACTTGTGATGTCTCTCTGTCAAATAAATAAAATCTTAAAAAAAAAAAAAAAAGAATTTTACAGTGAATATCTAAGGCCATACTACTGTAAATATTTTGTGACATTTGCTTTAAAATTAAATACTTCTCATTTACTTATCCATCAATTTATCTTATTTCTTGATGTTTTCAATTGAGTTGTAGATATTTTCCTGCCTAAATAATCCAACATACATATTATTAACCATAGTCATTAACTATATTCATTCTTATAAATAACATTAACTATATAGTAAGTGAAAATATTTCACTTTAAGTAAAATGTATATTTAGTGGAATTAATAAATTTTAAATGACATATTTGACACATTTTGACAAATGCATACGTCTGGGGAACTCCAACTTCTACCAAGTTAAGAATATTTCCTTTACTCATACACTTCTCAGTCAATCATACCTCCACCTTGAATCCCAGACCTAGAGGCAACCACTGTTCTGTTTTTACCTTACAAATAAAATTTTACTTACTCTAAAATGTCATATATATGGAATCTTATGGTATGTATTCTTTAATGTGGATTACTTTTATAATATTTTTGAGGTTTCATTTATATTGATGATACCATCATTCCATTTTATTAATATACCAAAATTTACTTATCTATTTTCCTATTAATGGGCATAGAGTTGTTTCTATATTAGTTATTAGAAGTAAAGCTGCTATGAAAATTCTTGTACAAATCTTTTTGTGGATACATATTTTCATTTCTTTTGAGTAAATAGGTAGGGGCAGAAGTGTTGGGTCTTAGGGAAAATGTTCTTTTAGTTTTATAAGAAAATTCCAGACCCTTTCCTAAAATACATTTCTGTAGACTATGTGGAGACATGATAATGTGAATACAAAGTTGAAAATATGTCTAGTAGAAGTTCTAGATGAACTGGGGATAATTAGAGAAGGCAGCTTTTAAGTTGTCCTTTTTTTTTTTTTTTTTGGTAAATTTCTGATTTCCATATTCAGCTACCATAATGAATCTCAAACAAGATAAAAATACTACACATGGTCAAATCTAGTAAAAATGGATAGCCTTAAAGATAAAGAGAAGCATTTTAAAAGCCAAGAAAAGACAACAAAACAAACTGATGGATGATTATAAGCAGTAATAAAAGAGACCTATAGATAATGGAATATTGTTAAAACATTAAGAGAAAATAATAGTTTAATTAGCTTTTTAAAAAAGATTTTATTTATTTATTTGACAGAGAGATCACAAGTAGGCAGAGAGGCAGGCAGAGAGAGAGGAGGAAGCAGGCTCCCTGCTGAGCAGAGAGCCTGATGCAGGCCTCAATCCCAGGACCCTTAGATGATGACCTGAACCGAAAGCTAAGGCTTTAACCCACTGAGCCACCTAGGCGCCCCCAATTAGCTTTTTGCACCAGCTAAACTTTCATCAAAAGATGAGTATGGGGTGCCCAGGTGGCTCAGTTAAGCTTCTGCCTTCGGTTCAGGTCATGATCCCAGGATCCTGGGATCAAGCCCCGCATTGGGCTCCCTGTTCAGCAGGCATTACTAGAGAACATTTTTGAAGATGAAAATTGGAACCAGAAGAAAGGATTGATGAACAGATAACTTCATAATTGAGTAAAAACAAGCCTTTATAGTATAATATCCTTAATATCCTAATGGTTTAGAATATGAACTCTTAGCTCAGAACCACAGACTAGATTTGAATCCTATTTCTGTCACTTAGTAGCTGTGTCATGCAACTCAGTTAATTTCTCTGATTATCGGTTTCCTCACTTGAATGAGAACTCTGAATTAATATTTTGTTTGATGCCTAGAAAAATACATAGTACATAGTTAACATGTAAGTATTGGCCTGTAAGGAGAGAGAGAAGTTAAAATAATACAGCAGTTGTAGGTGGCATTCTAAATCAGTGATGAAAAATTAAGACTATTCTATAAATGTTGCTGAGGTAATTTTTAAAAGATTTTATTTATTTATTTGACAGAGAGAAACACAGCTAGGGAGAGAACACAAGCAAGGGGAGTAAGAGAGGGAGAAACAGGCTGCCCTGCCCTCCCCAGCAGGGAGCCCGATGCAGGGTTTCCTGGTAATCCAGGATCATGACCTGAGCTGAAGGCAGTCGCTTAACTAACTGAGCCACCCAGGCACCCCTGCTGAGACATTTTTAAGGGAAAAATATAAACCTATATCAGACATCACAGGCAACAACTAATTCCATGTAGATTAAGGATCTAAATGTGAAAAACAAAACTTTAAACTTCAAGAAGAAAATAGGAGAGTAATTTTATGGACTTGAAGTTGGAAAGTCTTTTTTAAAAAAACATAAAAGCAAAACATGATAAGATAAAATTCTGTCCATTAACACTGAAAAGAAAAAGAAAGCCCCTAACACTGACAGAAGATACTCACAAAATACATAACCTTGTGGACCATTGTCCAGGAAACATAAAGAACTTCTTCAGATCAGTAAACAAAAATCAAACAACTCCATCAAAAAACTGGCCAAAGTTTTGGTATAGGTTATTCATGCAATAGGAAATGCAATTGACTAATAAATGTGCAAAAAGCTGCTCAAACTCAAAATTTTCTGAAGATTTTACTTATGTATTTGAGAGAGAGAGAGAGAGAGGGAGAGAGGGAGAGAGGGAGAGAGAATATGAGCAGGGGGAGGGGGCAGAGGGAGAGGGAGAAGTAGGTTCCCTCCTGAGCAAGGAGCCGGATGCCTGACTTGATCCCAGATCCCTGGGACCATGACCTAAGCTGAAGGCAGATGCTTAACTGACTGAGCCACCCAGACGCTCCCAAACTCAATTTTTATAGCAATGAAAATTAAAGTAACTAAAATACAATTTCATCATTCTGAAAAAAAAAAAGTGTTACTTTCCAGAATACAAAGAACTGCAGATAGGTGAAACAATGAAGAGTCTTAGGGGCTGCGAGTGCATATTTGGCAGTGTCTGTGACTTACGCATGCAACAGAGATACTCTAAGCACAAGCAAACACACACAAAATAAAATCCTTTCAGCATTGTTTGGAAGATGGGCACCTGGGTGGCTCAGTCATCAGGGGTCTGCCTTCAGCTCGGGTCATGATCCCAGGGTCCTAGGGTTGAGTCCTGCATCGGGCTCCCTGCTTGGTGGGAAGCCTGCTTCTCCCTCTATCACTCCCCCTGCTTGTGTTCCCTCTCTAGCTGTGTTTCTCTCTGTTAAATTAAAACAAACAAACAAATAAATAAAACCTTCAAAAAAGACATCATTTGGAAGAGTGACATACTGGACACAATGGAAATACCCATCAGTAGAAGAGAAAATACACGGTGACAGAGTAACACAATGGGACACTATGTAGCAATGAATGTGAATGAGACAGTTCTGAACAAATCCTGAATCAATTTCACAAAAAGCTATTAACAAGGCGGGTCATTCTCATGGTTTGTAATAACAAAAATAGCTAAAAATTCATCAACAGGGGAATTATTTAATTGTTACTCATACAGCATGTGGAGTTCATTGCACCAGGTAAAAAGATGAAAGTTGTCTTATAGAATCTAACAGGTAAGGAATTCCAATATACTAAAAATAGGATGTATGTGACAAATCCTGTGGTTCGCTCTAGAAAGGTGGTCTGTATATGACTCTAGGGATCATGGAGTATTGAGCCATTATCAGTGAAGCTTGCATTATTTCACACTGGGTCTGTTCAATTCAGAGTGCACCTCTGCCTCTGTTCCCAAAAAGAAAAAAAAAAAAAAAGAATTAGGCAGAACTATATGAACCATCAAGGATTGATGTGGAAACCAAGTGTTGAGCAAAAAAAGAGCTAGGTCAAAAGTATATTTCTAGCATGTCAATTACACGGAGTTACTAGCACGTAAAACTGCCAACTATTTTATACATGGGTATGTAGCTAAAATATAAGGGTGTGCATAATAAAGTTAAATATCAAGTTCAGGATAGTGATTATCTCAGGGAAAGGTTGGGAAAGGCAGGAAATGGGATCAGGGAGATGTGCTCAGGAGGGCTCAGTTATACTTGTGACTGACACATTCAGGGGCGGTTGATATTTATATTTTCTTTACTTTTCAAAAGCCCAAATATTTCATCATTAGGCATGAAATCCCTTTTTCCCAAATAGTTGTACAACAGTTTGGCATTGCTGTAACAGGGGTGTGTGAGGAAGGAGGAAGCCAGTGTTTAAAGCTCAGAAAGTGGCAGAAGGGAGTGGAAAGTTCAGCTGCCCTGCATGATGGGTGAGACTGGCCAGGAAGAACGTTCTAGAAGAAGAAGAACAACCAAAGTACCAGAAGCGTGATGATGTCTGCTGTCAATGGAATCGAGCATGGGTGAGTCAGTGCGGATGACACATGTGCTATAGGTCAAAGCCATTTACACACATACGAAGTCATGACATGCTTAAGAAAGATTCTGGACTACCTGTCAAAAGATGGTTCTTGGACACCCATGTGGCTCAGTTGGTTAAGCATCTGCCTTCAGCTCAGGTCATAATCTCAGGGTCCTAGGATAGAGCCCTACATCAGGCTCTCTGCTCATCAGGGAGCCTGCTTTTTCCTCACCCTGTCTGCTGCTTCCCCTGCTTGTGCTTTCTATCTGTCAAGTAAATAAGTAATTTTTTAAAAATCCAGTTCTGCCTTTTACACTTTTACATGTAATCAATGTCTTGTCATTTGATCTTTCTATGCCTCTGTTTCCTAATTGGTGTGATGAGGCTACAAAGACAATTCTCAGAGTTTGCTGCCTCTGTTTTTATGATGGTGATAATAACTCACTCTTCCCGCAATCCTCCCCACTCCCATAGGCATCCGAATCTCTATAGGTTCTCCCTTCTTAGTGTCTCTACTGTCACTCCCTTCCTTCCACTCAAGTGTCAAGTCCTTAGCCTCAATTCATGTGTCTTGCTCCAAAAACAGACTACCAGCCTCATCTCAGTTTGGAACGACTTCACAGGATGATTTGTGGTGCTTACACAATCAGGAGGAGACTTCAGCATGCCATAGCGAGCCTCCCTTCCCCGTCCCTGCTCATCTTGAGTGCTATCCTAAAAAAATGTGTTCATTTGGCAACTCCATAATCTGTGTCCACATATCATGTGCTTGGTGTACCATACAAAATTTGGCACAGAGAACGAGAGCAGAAAACAAAATTCTTTAATTTGTAATTATGTTAATATGCCACTTCACTAGATTTACCTCTCTCTCTTTTGTCTTGTACTTATTGTTTCCAAGTTAGTGCAATGTTCTTGTCCCCATATTAGGGGTTGGCACTAAGAATTGGTATCTCTTGTTTTTCCTGTCTCATCATCTTGATTCAGGAGGTAGAATGTGCATCAGTCATTAGTGGGTTTTTTTTTTTTTTTTCATCTCCTTCCATTGGCATTCTGCAACCCTTCCTTGATTCTGAGGCAAGCACATTGCTTGTCCTTGGTTTTTGTATTATTGTGGGTTTGCGCTTCCTGTTAGTATGCTTTCTTGTGTACTGAAAGGAACTTGTATAAGGCATTTTAAAAAAATGAGTTCATTAGTCTGTATTCTAATCTGAAATTTCCATATCGTGGCAGAAGTGATTCTTTAGCTCTTTAAGGTCTAACTATTTCTGCTTCTATTTTTCAGGAACCCAGCAGCCATGCTGTGAGGGAGCGAGGTCTGTCCTGCTGGAGAGAGAGCGGCCACTTGAAGAAACTATGGCGGGAGACTGTGTGGAGGAGGTCCCAGCCTTTTTGACCTTCCAGCCCAAGAGTGTCAGCAGCCTTTGCCACATGAGAGAGAAGAACGCAGGCCACCCACAGAATCAAGTTCAGTCATCAGTTTTTGTCTTAAGCCATTAAGTTTTGGGAGGGATTTTGTTACACAGCAAAGGATAACCAAAGCACTCAGGTAGTTTGTATTTGTATGCTCTTCATTGAGAGACTATGAAATGCTAAAAAATCATGTGTAGTATTGTATGAGGACAGACTTCCACTCATACACCTAATGTTATCTTTATTCCACTTGTATATTTACCAGATTTTAATTTTATTCTGCCTCTAACAGGCTTATTCCCACTTATTTTTAAATATACAAACCCCTAATTTTCAATCTGGAATGATTTTCTTTTATGCCTGCCTGGATTAGTATGGTCTTTAGGGGAAAATTTCTAATCAGAGAGCCTAAGAACAATTAGATTGCTTATGATTTCTAGCCATGCAATATTTTTCGAAGTATATTCACCACAGTGCATTCACACCATTCATTGGGAATAAAATTGTTAAGATCTAATGATGATCTTTTTAAAATATTTATTTGGTAAAACCTGAAGGTTGGGGGGACCAATATAATGACAGTATAATTGCTAAGTCACTGAGAAGGCATTGCTCTATTTAATGTGTGCAATTTTGCATAAGCCAAGCGGAACTAATCAAAATACTGAAGGTAGGTTTTTGCTGCCAGCACTCCCCCAACATCTACCTAGCTGTTTACTAGGCCAAAAATACGACTTTATATATTGTGAGTGAATTGGATTTTTTTTTTAATGATAATCTGTGGTTGAAAGTAAGAAATAATTTCTTCTAAAGAGAACTATTAGGGATGTTTTCAGCTATCAAGTTTTTATCTCATCTGCCTCCAGTCCATTAGGGTAACACAGACAGAGGCTTAAACAACCCTGTCACCCTTTAACCCATTTTTGACACTTACCTGTTTGTCACAACAGGATCTCTGTGTGCATATCTCAGAGCCTCCATGGAAGGTGTGCTCTGGCTTCCTCTGACATCTCTTCTCTGGGTCTGCTCCTCCCAGCCTGGACTAACCCCACATGGGTGCATGCATGTGAGGAGCAGTGGCCCCACGGACTCTTTGTTGCCTGTGTCCACATATCATGTACTTGGTGCACCATACAAAATTTGACACAGAGAAAAAGAGTGGAAAACAAAAGAAAAGTCTTTAATTTGCATTATGTTAATATACCATTTCACTAGATTTACCTCTCTCTCTTTTGTCTTGGACTTATTTTTTCCAAGTTAGTGTTAACAGAGGGTGCTCTTGTTGAGTTTTTTCCCAGAACCACAGTGCCTGTCCTGACCCCTTAAAGCCTTCCATTCAGATTCTTTCTCTCAGTCTATTCTTTTCCAGTACATTGTTGGCCCTTCCCCCCAAATTCAGCTATCCTGTTTTTTCTCCTTCAGAACTGTGTTCCCTGATGGTGGGAGCGCTCTGAGCTCATAACCTGTACAAGATAACGTGTCGACTGACATGAGTGTCCCCAAGGATAGATTTCTTTTTAGGCCTGTGGAAAAATATTTTTAGACAAAAGTTACTTTTATTCTCTTAACCTAAAACCAAATTATTGGTGGTTTCATGAAGTGGAACTACCTTTGCTAACAGACAGTCTTATCTGGAGCACTGGGAATTTCATTAGCTCTGAGTCTCTGGAACACAGCAGTGATCCCAGAGGTAAGGGAGGAAGTTGAGCAACACTGAGAACATCTATCAAAATCACCTTGTTCTTTCGTCTATATCAGATAAAGAATCACCTTCAGAACCAGGGATGTAGATTCAGGTACATAATTACAGAGTAGAGAGCAGCTGTCAGACCCACATAAAAGCAGAGCCAAGTGGAAAGAAGGCCAGGGACACAGAAGAGGCTTGGCAGGCTGGGGTCCTTGTGTAGGGGCGCCATTAAATTGCAAGGTCAATGTCGACATGGTTCCACTCACGTTAGAGGCAGAGATTTAGTTATATTAATAATGATTGCCCCACCTCCTTGAAAATATGGGTTAGCATTTCCATGTGCTTTGTTTGAAAAGGTAACAGAGTGTAATACTTTTTAAAGATGGTTAACACAAACAAATTTGCTGATAAAAAAGGTAGAATTTGAATTTTTTGGAAAAGGGACTGATTTAGAACAGATCACTCCCTAAAAATGCTAGACAGTGCAGTTGCACACACACAACATACACACATCAATCTATATTCACAAAAAGAAAGACAGCTGCTGGATCTTGAGTATTCCATTTGGATCAGCTCCATTTATCTTTCCATTCATTGATCTTGGGGCCCTTTCACTTCCAGTTCACAAAGTTTCTAGTGATTGTCTTTAACTTACTGGCACCAATGAGTTTCCAGTGCTACGGGAGTCCCTTTATTCTGCTCTTCCCATCCTAATGCCACATATAGGCTACCTGGCTGGGTCTTTGGCCATAGTTTGCCCAGATGTGTCAGTGGAAGGGGCCATGATTCTATGTCATGCTTGCTTGATTCAATAGGATAAGATGCACCTAGCCCCGGTGGGTGCCAGTCAGCTGGCTTGGGTGAGGCAGTGTGTGTGGGGGCTAGCTTGGAGGAACAGGCAGTGAAGAAAGCCAGCAAGAGCCACAGCTAAAGGCACTGAGCTAAGGTTTTAATGAACACGGATATTTTTATTTTATGGCTTTATTTTTCCTCTTCGGAAATAATGTCTTCAACATCACTGATGTTGCGGAAGTTAAGGTGTTTGGAGGGCAGGTAAAAAAATCTTGTGTTCACACTGTTACATTTTTTCTTTTTGACCACTGGTATGGGGGCGGGTATGTGCATTTAATAATCAACTGTTGGGGAAATTGCTATGATAATCTTAAACAAGAGAGTCATACAGAAATTATTGTGTATTTTTCGACAAATGATCATCTTGATTTGGAATAGGCTAATCAGCTGAATTTAGTGATATATTTGTTCTTTGTAGTATATCTCTGAGAATTGTAGAGAAGAAAAATGACACATTTTAATACAACCTGACTATTTTGAAAATGGTGCCCTCACATCCCATGGGGGTGGGAGGAGCGGCTGCACCTGCTGTACTGTTAGTCTTCCAGCCTTAGATTTATCAGTCCTCTCCAAGCACTGTCAGTTCAAGCTCAGTTAGAACCTATCAATTTCTTAGTCCCATGAAAAGGCAATTTTGTCTTAAATCTGAGAGTCTATAGACTTTGAAATTGAAAGAAAAGTCATGCCAAAGGCTGCGTTTAGTTAACATTTTCTTTTTCTTTTCTTTTCTAAAAGATTTTGTTTATTTATTTGACAGAGAGAAACATAGCTAGAGAGGGAACACAAGCAGGGGGAATGAGAGAAGAGGAGCAGGCTTCCCACCAAGCAGGGATCCTGATGTGGGGCTCGAACCCAGGACTCCGGAATCATGACCTGAGGCCGAAGGCAGATGCTTAACAAATGAGCAACCCAGGCACCCCTTCTTAATAGTTCTTAATCTTTATCATAACCTTAACTTTTGTTGTATATAAACATTTTCAGTTGACCTAATAATCAGAAATATGAACATCATTCCTTAGGTTTTAGTGCAAAGCTATGAAAATTGTTATTCTAGGTCATACCTATGTATATTTAGTAAGGAAATGAGAACTCTCACTGGTATATGGCACCTCGTGTGGCATAGTTGAATATCAGATATGATTGTTGCAGATATGAAAGGAACCATTTAGATCTTTACCAATGGATGTTTTGACTATTAATTATTAATATTTTAATTAATAATTGATACCAATAAATTAAATAATTATTAATAAAAGTTTGATTATTGAGAGTTGTTGACAGATGATCTCTACATCCTACTGGGTCTCAATGACCTTGACGGGGTATGATTGGTTATGTGACTGTCAATGTAGGACCTTTTATGTTATTTCTTCACAAATAGGATCAAATGACCTCAGAATGAAGGCCCAGCCCAGTTTTATTCAGTGGTTTACATTTTATGTTTTGTTACAGGATGTATTATATATTTTAGTCTTAGTAGGCTATGACGAGAAAATACTGGCAATATGTATTTTTAAAATTTTTATTAAGAGCTATTTGTGTATTACTGAAAGGTTACCATGTACTGCTCTGGGAAATGAAATATATTCCTACCAACAAAGTAGATAAAACTATACTTGGAACTAAACCAAGTCAATAAGACTTGGGAAGTGACAAAATAAGCATCTGTAAAACATGGTATAGAGTCAGCCAGAAGGGGCCTTGGTTGTCCAAGAAGTCTTCCCTGGGGAGAAGACATTTCATATGAGTTTCTGAAGAATAAGTAAAAATAAGCCAGGTGAAGAAAATGGAGTATAAGTAAAATTGAGAGGAAGGAATTACTGGTTGTGTATTTGGGGACAGTGGGTGATGAATGTAGAGTATTAATGGGAGAATGGTGAGAAATAAGTCTAGAGAGAACTGGGACAAGACCCCAAGAAGAAAGTCTTTTATTTTTTTATTTTTGGCATTATTGGATGTTAAGTGCTGCCTTGAAGACTTGTCTCATAGAGAAACAAGAATTTAATAGCAATGCTTATTCCTAAGAAAGTACTGACATTTATTCATTCATTCAACAAATAAGTACTAAATTTTTGTTAAATGTCTGGAACTCTGCTTAGTCCTGGGCAGGGAGCCAAAACAGATCTTGACACTGTTCCCACTGTCATGGGTTTATAGTCTACTCTGGGAAACAAGGACTAAACCCCAAATTGTGCATCACTTTGACCTGGAAGTTGGCACGCTGGAAGTGAGAGTGTGGGGTTTCACGTGTTTAAGGAGTACAGAGAGACCAGTATGGCCGAGATGGGGCTCAAGTGGAAAGGAGCGAGGAGAGTGGGGGTCAAATGGAATCAGAAAGAAATGGTAGAAAATGAGACTGAGGTGAAGAAGGTGCAAGGTCATGGTTCTTCTTGTCTTTATCAACTGAAGGGCAATGGGAGGTCTCTGAGGGGTTAAAGCAGATACTTATCCCATTTACCTCCTGCAAACTTTCCTGGGGGGATGGATGGCAAGAATGGATGCCCAGGTTGAGCCATCTTCTACATGTTAAGTGATACCATTGTTATCAGTAGGGATAAACTCTGAGCTGCTTTCATGATTGGTTGGTAGAGTTGTCATCCACATTCTAACCAAACCAGCTTATGACCAAAGGCCTGACTTTATGGGATGGCTACCATCTGTGGCAAAGACAGAGCAAGGTCAAATGGCTTAAGAAAGGTAGATGGCACCAGCTGGCCCTTATTAACTAGGTATTCTATTCAACTGAGCCAACTGGAGGTAGACACTTACAGTATCAGTCAACAGGTGTGCAAGTCTTAACTTTAATGATGAAGTTAAAAGCAGATTTTATAATCAGACATGGCTAGAGTCATTTCCTTTTGTACAAGCACTACAAGTACCCATTGATACCAACACTTTTTATAAAAAGAAATTAGGCTAATTGTTCCATTTTTTTTTAGTTCCTTTCAAAACACAAGGAACTTCATTTTTTACTTTATTTTCTTTCATGTACAGAAGCCCTCATTTAAAATCTTATATCATCTCTCTCTTGCTTGTACATTAGAGATGATTCCCCACTGGTAAGACTAAATTTTATCCTAAAGAATGGTGTGCAATTCATCCTGACATTCTTATTTAGCTCTGCTGTCTTTCTTCCTGCTTTTATCTGTTAAGAGTGTATATGTCATAATATCTTAATCCCCAGTTGGATCCATGTCAACAGAAGTAACTCTTTTGAACTAATCAGAACTTCTTGGAATCATGAACAGATTTGGAAATACGGGCTTTATCTTCCATGTGCTGTTGTTGGGTTTTGTACTCATCAAATACCTCAGACTTTGCAATATGATCAGGCTGAATAAATACATCCCAAACTGAATATGTGCAAAATTATTCAAATGCATGAATATGTATATATGTAAATCTATAAAAGCAGTTGGGTTAAACTGTGAGCACACTCTAGGAATCTTAACAGATGAACACATGTCAAAGGGACATGTCTTATTTTCTTAAATGTAATACATTTTTTTAGTTATATATTTTATATGAATTTTTCCATCATATAATTAATATTAATTTAATGACTTTTAAAGAATACTGTCAGTTCTTTTATTCACTCAAGCAAACATTTATCAAGGCTTGTTAAGGACAGGAGCTATGCTATTATTCTAGTCAAAGCCCAATTATTCAAATATTACTTATCTAATTTTAGGATTAAATAGGGCTTTTTGAACATGTAATTGTTCTCTGCTTGCTTTTTGAACATTTAATTGTTCATTGTTCTTTAGCATCTCTGCCATATGATGGACAGGAGAAAAAAATGAAATAAAAATCCAATCAAGTGGCTCTGCTACTTGTGTGTAAATTTGGTAGGAAAAGACATTGTAACTGGGTTTTTGCTTTTTTGTTTTTTTGTTATAGTTGTTGTTATCTCCTTCTTATGAATTTTTCATAAGTTTGATCTCTGAGTCAGTAAATATTGGAGCAACATTTAGATTTCTACTGTCCTTCCCCCCATTATCATCTAATATTTTGACGAGCTGAGGCTTGTCTAAATTCAAATTTACATTTTGGATTGTAGTAGGATTATACAATTTTAACTAAATTACCTGAACTGAGGTATGGGGAGGCCAGATGCAGACCAAGGGAGAAACACTAGAAAGAGGCTTAGGGCTTTTCAGGTGCACAGTTCCCTACAGAGAACACAGCACCTGTTATCTCATTGTGTTCTATTTTCCTACTTTTCCATTTCTAGCAGCCAGCCATGACCACACAATAAATGTATTCTGTTGAATAAATGAGTGAGTGAGCAAATGAGTAATCATTATGGTGTTATATCCACAGTAATTCAGAGTGTCGAGTGGCTTATAGCATCTTCAGTAGTATCTGCTGAAGACCGGCTTATGTTCTAGAACTTCATCATAGTTGGCAATGGGTTTTTTTAATCTGATGTAGATTGAGCTGCAAAAGAGTTATGATTGAAGCCTGTAATTCTTCCAGGGTTTTGTTTTGAAAGCAAGATTTAGATGGATTGAATGGCAATCACAAATAAGTAAGGGCTGAAAAACTGTCTTTCAGCTCATGTCAACTTTTTTTTTTTTTTTTAAAGATTTTATTTATTTGACAGAGAGAAACACAGCCAGAGAGGGAACACAAGCAAGGGGAGTGAGAAGGGGAGAAGCAGGCTTCCCGCCGAGCAGGGAGCCCGATGTGGGACTCGATCCCGGGTCTCCAGGATCATGACCTGAGCTGAAGGCAGTTGCTTAACCAACTGAGCCACCCAGGCGCCCCTCATGTCAACTTTCATTGATATTTTTCAGCTTGGTGTGGAGAGTTAATGACATTTGCCAAGTATTTGCTAGGTTCCAGGTGACTGCAATAAATGTTTTCATATATTGTTGTATCTGATCTGGTTACATGTTATTCTTCTCTTGCTAATGCTGTAGCTGGTATTTATTTCAATATCTTCCATTTTCTTACAGAAAGAGTTCTTTTGTTGTTTCTCACAAAGGTATTAATTCTGTTATGGGTGTTTATCAATTTATTACAAAAATGATTTTAATGTGTGTTGCTTATGTGTTTGTTTTCATCTTGGTTGGGGGGATTGCTTTCCATCTGACTTGGCTATTCCTCCAGCATCCTGTTAGTGAAGGTCTAAGGTTCAGCATTTTGGCTTCTAGGTATATCACATTGTCTAAAGTTGCTCTCATTTGTTGCTATGGGTTTCCTGCTCTGTGAAACTGATCCAAAATTTCCACCATCTGGGCTGCGGTGGCACCTGCTATGAGCCATATAACACGTCGTCTGCTCCATGGGTCTCTTTTTCTCTTTTAGTTCCCAGAAGGATATTTCCAGAGGCAATTTACCTAATGTACCTTCACCCTAGTGGATGTGAATGAGAATGGTGATTGAAAGTTTTTTATGAGTTTATTAATTTTTTACCTTCTGATTTGTTGCTTTTTCAGCAATACTCATGCAAACAGCTCTATATTAATATCCTGCTTCTATCAAGCATCAGAGTGAGTTGCTATTGGTTTCAGTGCTAACTTTGCTGTTCTTGTTTATAAATGTTTTACTTAACCTGAACTTGCAGCCAGATGGAGAAAATACAAAAGAATAAATAAAATCACAAAACTTGCAATTAAAAAAGTAAGTTCCCTTAATCTCAGGGTACATAAACCACTCAGTGCATATTAGTTTCTAACATCTCTAAGGAAAAGGTATGTGATAGGCTTTGTGTAATGTCAAATGCATCAAAAACGTTGACTCTTTCATTATAACATATGCACATTATGATGTCTGTGATATCAAGCCAACTCCTGGAGACTTACACTACCATTTCTCAAATGTTGTTATTAAAAAAAAAATATTGGTTTGAGTATGGTTGACCAGGACATACTGATTTACTATGCACTACAAAAAAATGTTAAAGATGAGATATTTGGAATGTTGACCTGCTAACACTGTTAGTAGGCTTTTTCTAGAAATTTCTTCCCAATAGGAAAGAAAAGAATAGCTTCAGTAAATTAGAAATAAAGGTAAAAACAAGTAAGGTCGATTCCATCTTCTGATGCAGAGATTTTCAGTATTTCTATGTCAATAAAGCCTTGAGGGTTGGTGACCTGTGCTTTAAAACAGTATGATTTTTTTTTTCCTATTCCTGAGTGTCTAAACTTGGGACTAGTCAATAAATACTAAATATTTTTAATTGAAAATTAGGCTTCTTAAGTTTCTCTAAGATCTTGCTTTAGTTAATTACATGAGGACTTTCTTCTGCTTCTCCTTGAATTTATTACTATCAATTTAGAAGAAAACTTTTCTTAACAGTAGAATTCAATTTTATAACCATGTAATTTGGTTTACCTAAAGCTATTTTTGGTATGGCTTTATTGTATGTATTTATGTATTATATTTCTATTCCTGTCCTCATTTATTCCTAAAGTTTGTACATTTAGCTTGCTAGGAAATAATTCTATGCCTGTCCCCTTCACTTTTCTATGTGTACAATTTAGAAAGCAATTCACAAGATTTCACTTACACTATCTATATCAGACACAATTTTACTTTCCACAGATATAATTTTCAGAATGAATTCTTCATGTTCAATTGTCAAGAAAATAGTTTCTCTTGGCATAGCTATGATTTCATATATATATGTATAAATGTGTATATATGTATATATATTACATTCTTGCACCTGTGTTTAATTTAAAAAGCTTGCCAGAGAAATGATAATTTTAAATAATCTTTACTTGGCTCTAATTAAAGATTGGTAGATTTGTCAAATACAGGAGTCCCTACAATTTGATCCTACAGATTTTATTTGCCACAGCCAATTCTCAGATGATTCTTACATTGAAGTAAATGTATTATGATGATATCCGACGAGGTTACCAGAGATTTCAAGTGTATGTATGAGTGAGATGTCTGAGATCTCTATCTGACTGTCATTGTGTTCCTTGCTGTTAGCCTGTGATGAGCTGGACCTTCAGACCATTTCTAGGTAGGCCTGGTAAAGTGATACATTTGTAAAAATCGCTGGGAAGACTATGCCTCCTCAATAACAGTGACAGAATTCTTGCAAATTTCCTTCCTCCAGGGAAACTGTGAGAAACATTGTTGTTTTCTGATGACATAATAGTGGTAGTCAAATTGCTTTCTATACGGTTATCTGGGTAGGAAAGCCTGGAATCATATTTGCATTGCATTAGAACTTGACCACAGCCAATTAGAATCTCTAGAACTGCTCTGTGTTGGGGATTTAGGAGAGGGAACAGAGTGTGACATATTCATCTAGGAGAGGAGCGATAGCTAGGGTACGAGAGGCTAGTAACATGGGAAGGACAGAGGATACAGCATTTTGTGCAAAGACATAAATACTCAGATGTTTAAGCACTGTTGATGTGAGCAACTACACACTTTCAACATTCTTCAGCTTCTGCATTCACTTCTTTGGCAGGAGTTACCTATGTAAGATGATCTCACATGTCCCCCAAAAGCCATAACGTCAATGCATTTACACAGTGAACACGGGGAAAATAACTGTAGGCCAGAGAGAATGGAAAAACAAGGGGAGGTTAGACAACAGGTCACACAGACTTTGATATTTCTTTGGATTAGATCATGTGGCTGAGCAGCAATTCTACTATTATAGGGTTGGGCCTGGACAAGACTGATTCCATTGTGTTTCCTTTGAAGCAGCTCAGCATGTGAAGTAAGTTAGCACTCTCAAGTCTCTTGAAACATTGCTTGACTTAATTTTTTTTAAAGATTTATTTTATTTTAGAGAGAGAGAGGGAGAGAGTGCTAGTGGGAAGAAGGACAGCAGGAGAGAATCCTCAAGCAGACTCCCCTTTGAGCAGGCAGTCTGGACATGGGCTCAGTCTCACCACCCTGAGATCATGACTTGAGCCAAGAGTGAGACGCTTGACCAACTGAGCCACCCAGGTACCCCCGCTTGACTTAAAAGCTTAGAACACCTTATTCAGATTGGTAGTTCATGTGGTCAGTTCTTAGCGCTTTACCTTAATCAACACTTGATTGCCATGAAAAACAAGTTCTGCTTATTCAGGGAATATCTCTTTCCAGTAAATAGATATTTTTGGTCTACTAAACAGTCTTTAAATCTTTTTTTTTACCCTTAGAATAAAAAAGGTCCTTGAACACACTTCCAAACATCAGTCTCTTCCATTGTTTCATTACAGCAGTGACTGTCAATTCTATTTCCTTCAGGGAAAAGTTTGCTTCCTTAGCTTCTATGTTTTTCTGGTTCTTGGAGCCTGCACTATGTCAATTCCAATTTCAGTTTCCATTTTAATAATTTTATTGTCGTGACAAAGTATGTGAGTTTTTGCCAAAGTCAATCCAATGAATCTCTGTCTAACCTTGGCTTTCTCAATGGTATAGAACTTCATTTTCTGAAGTTCCTATTTGCAATTGCCTTTTGATTCAGATCGGGTGACAAGCAACCACATTATACAAAACTGCTGTATTTATTGTTTTTTCTCCTCTCTCCAAAAAATGACAGGACTTCTTCATTCAAATTTTTTTCTGTGAGACAAGCTCTACCATTTCAATGATTAAATAACTAGCTTCCTTATACTTTTCTTGGTGGTGTTTTCTTGTCACTCAAAAAGGAAATGTCTTTCCATTTATTTTCTTGCACACTTTTCATTAAGTTGCTCATTTTATATTCATTTTATATTTCTAAGCAGCTCATGTTTCATTGGTGATCATGACATTTATATTTGATCTGCCATGTGTTTTCCACATTTAAAACAATAAAATATGTGTATTTATGAATAAGGAAATTTTGCTTTAGTTCAATTAACATTTTAAAAGAGAAGGAATTAGTGCACACTATTTAATGTCTGAGATGAGCTGATAGTTCAGCAGTTTAAAGGCTTACTACCCTAATAGAAATTAAGTGGTCCTTATTATGATTGTAATTAACTTCAACATATGATTTATACTTTTATCTTGCTAAACAGGATTAAAAAATGGTTTATCAATAAATGTTGTTGTGGCACCTGGTTGGCTCAGTTGTGTTAGCAACTGCCTTCAGCTCAGGTCATGATCTGGGAGACCCAGGATCGAGCCCTGCATCAGGCTCCTGCTCGGGGCGGGGGTGGGTGGGGGGATGGGGAGGAGCCTGCTTCTCCCTCTCTCACTCCCCTCTGTCGCTTGTGTTCCCTCTCTCGCTGTGTTTCTCTCTGTCAAATAAATAAATAAATAAAATCTTAAAAAAATGTTGAACTGTCTGCCCTTTCCTTCCTTCATTTTGATGATAGTTAAAGAATTATTTATTAATCCATTCCATCAGAAAATGGTATTCAAAGGGAACAAAATTAAAGATAGGGATATATAGGAATAAACTTATAATTTATTGATAGTTTTTTTTAAAATCATACTTCCTTCACCAAAGTGTGCAATGAAACCTACTTCTGTATGCCACCTTTGTCTCAAATATACTCCTGGATTTCATTATTTTCTTCCTTTCCTTGGTTCAGATGAATTACATTTTTTGACAAAACATCTTAAATGAGATGATTACACTGTGTTGTGGTATGAAGTCAGGTAGCTTGTTTGAGCACAAAGAATTAATATGTGGCAAGTGTTTTTCCAAACCTAAGTCTGGGTTACTCCAAAGTATGTGTTCTTTTTGCTGTGCGATACCATCTTGGCACCCAGACCCAAACCGTCTACACTCAGACAGCTTGCCATCTATATTAACATGATTATACTATTTGGTCATGCTCATAAGCTTAACTATTAATCCTTGCTTTCATCAACATGACTTTATTATTCTAAGAAACTCTTGCCCAGGTAGATAAAAATAATTTTATTGGTCACACCAGGGACTTTGTGTAAAATTCCATTTATTTTTTTTCTTTTTTTTTCCAAAAAAATTTTTTTATTGTTACTAAAAATTTTTTTTTCCAGTTTTCCAAGATTCATTCCCCATTCCCCACACCCAGTGCTCCACGCTTTAGGTGTCCCCAGTACCCACCACCAGGCTCTCCCATCCCTCTACCCCCCTCCCTCCAAGTCCCTCAGTTTGTTTCTGTGTCCAAAGTCTCTGTTGTTTCGTTTCCCTCCCTAGATTACCCTAGTTCCCATTTACTTTCCTTCTCCCACTGTCCTCCAG